>LQRL01185836.1:3611-15600 GCA_001703475.1 Hydroides elegans
TTCTTGTTAGTAGACCTCCTTACTCAATTCACAAATGATGTTGCAAGATCGCCAACCATGATGTTGGATATCGACACGCCCTTTTTACCATGCAAAGACAAATGGTTTCTTAATAAAACTGCGTTATTTCACAAGTTAATTTGTTTGTGTTGCTTTTCAACATGAAGAATATTGTTTTCTGAATCGAATGATATAAAACACATAAATGAAATTTTCTCTTATTAAAGTAATGTCTACGAGAAAACATAGAGCTCATGTCATATTACGGCGGGAGGGTCGAGGTTTTTCTTTATAATCTTAGAAACCGTTCATCGTAACTTTTAAATGACTAATGCAGACTAAACATTAACAACCTTAGAGCCGAATGCAAAATGTTAGAAAACATCGTATACTTAATTACTGCTTCAAAAACATGTTTTATTTGCACACCCCTTGCTTTTGGAGTATTTTTGTTGCAAGATCGGTTAGCATTTGTCAGTAGACCGGTGTCCAATTTGAAGTAGACTCCCTAGCATTTCGTAGACCGGTGATTGATTGCCAGGGGTGGGTTTGCATGTCCCCGGACCAGACATAATCGAAATGAGCGGAAGTGAAATTTCCTGCCATATTTACCCAGCTTTTATATATACTTCAAATCTGCGCATCTATTAGGGCGCATTAATAAGGGCAGGGCAATACGATTAGGTTATGTGACAGAATAGGGCGCACTAATAAAAGAAGGGTTCCACGCGAGCAAATGGAAACTCAATAAAGTTCATTTTTGAACTAATATATAAAATACTTAATGTGATCACTGAACCATAACATTGGCCCTTTTTTGTAGTTTTTATTTCAAACAGTCATTATATTTCATTATAACAATTTCCATTGGTTACGAACAAGTATATTCATATGTATATATATAGCCTACACATATAAAAAAAATACCCAAAACTTGCTGAGTGATTTCATAACAAACATAACATAATCATAGTATAACATTGGCCCTTATTAAACGTTAATATCATTCACGAGTCACATTTGTTGGAGAAAACCATATCAATTTTCGTTATGCGATCATTTATAGCTTGCTTGAAATCGTTCGTTTTCGAAACAACTTGAATCTACTTAGGCGTTTTATGCATGAAACTTATCAATAGTTTTAATGATTGCAATGCATTGTTGGCCGCTCACTTTAGTCCTTTCCGGTTCGTTGAGCACTAGGTTGTTTTACAAGCAGCAATTCTCATGATTTCCCCACCCTTGATTTTCATTTTATTTACCCCCGACTTTTGTGTCCATGTATTATCATATCTACTCAATAGACACGGTATGTTTAGTAATTAGTGTGTCAATTCGCATCGACTACTGTCTTTAATTAACTGAGAACGGAACGTGCCCTGGGCTGCGATAGGATCCACTGATATTCGAATCAAAGTGAAATGGTGTATGATAAGCGACATTTGGGTGGCAGCAACGTATGGACACAAACGACGTCTCTGTTTCACAAACAATTTATTATAATTACTTCAATTTATATAAAAACAAGTTAAAATAGTTTTCAGAACATTACGCATTTCTTTCCCAGACGAATACAATTCAAATAGATTTGAGATCGAGATATTACCATATGAATCCACATTATTTGGGTGGCCGCTTAGAATCATATCATTTATGTGAAATAACACACTTATATTTTATATCGAGAAAATAAATTTACCTTATAGATTGACAGAAATTCTGGTCAAGCTTCTTATTAGAATTATAATATCGAAATGTTCACATATCTGAATTAATAATCAACCCATTTAGTGAATAATCACTTTAAAAGAAAAACAGCATAGCGTACGCGATTGCCGATCATATTTCAATAACGTGATATGCCACCCAAGCTACGTCTACACCCCGAATCTTTATGACATCACAACCCTATTTAACTGTCTTTCGGATACGGTGACTGTCCTTTTTCAGATGTCACGCTCAACTGCCTTATTCTCGATGACTTCTTTGCAATGGCATAATGGAGGATTAAATAGAGAATCCATACAAATAACCAAGTTAATCGGCAATCGGGATGTTTATATTGTTTGATTTCATGGTATATTTGTATGTGTGAAGGATAATGGCGAAATGGTTTGCCGAACGTGGGGATAATTTAATGTCTAGCAGAATACAAGATTAGGGGGATGAAATATATATTCCATAATTGACTATTTACTAAATTTTATCCTGAGTAATAAAAATGAATCTCGAAATCAGTCGAAGTGAACGTCGATTTGCCTAAACTAAATCAATGCGAATCGGCCGAGCCTTTAAAAAGCCCTTCATCAAATAAAAGATATCAACATAAAGCATATTTTAAAACATAAGCATTAAGTTACATGGACGTTTTGGTTTGTAATAAACATAAATTCAAAGGAGGTAAGATTAGAATAAAATCAAATGCAAATCATTTAATTAAATAATCAATGTTAAATCACGATTTAGTCAGCTGTAACAATCTAATCCAAAGACAGCGCATAGCTTAAGAGAAAATATGTCGTAACAGCCGTAACTAATTTAAAGCTTTGACACCGTATTTACATCGAAATCTAAAGCGAAGAAATAGGCATAATCATTACCAACAATTGTAAGCTAAAATGGCCACTGATTAGACATCAAACTGTTGTTATTTTGCCTATTTAATTTCGAGAGAAGAGATTAGTTTAAAAGACTTGTATTATTATTTTGCTCCTGGGGATTAACCAAAGGTAAACATGTCACATGTCCCCTCGTTATGCAATGAATTCGTTTACGCCTTTCTGCTTTTCTTATTGAGGCACGGCGAATTTGCATAAATTAGTTTGATCTGATTTGCTCGGGAGAAATTCAATGAATTCTTCAATGTTTACAAAATGTCAATCCGAGTCCATGTTGGAGACTAACATCGTTTAGTTGGTTGCATTTGTTGAATTTTAAACATAAAGAGGTGATTGCCAAAGCTCTCTTGTCATAGCAGGGCTAATTAATCTGAATTCCCATCGCCAAACATAAAAAAAAAGTTTTTATCACATTTTTAGAATCTAGAATAATATTTAAAAGCATGAGTTTAAATAAAATAAATTAGGTAGGCCAATGTAAAAAAAAAACGAATACATACATACTTTTCAGAAGCACTTCTGTAGTTTTAGTAAGAAATAGGCGTTGCCTTATATATCAAACCAAACTTTAGATTCAAAATATCTCAACGCTTTTAGAAATACCACCCACTTTTTGCGTGCAATACCATTTTGCGTCAACGCTATAAACAAAACGTGATAACCACTTACTGTGTTTTGAATTTTCTCGCAAATAAGAAACTAGTGTTCTGTCTCTTATCTGATGTAATTCATGATCTCCGCCTAATCTTATCACATAGCCAGAGATTGGATGTGCACTGCTTACAAAGCGAGCGAGCATTAAAGGCTAAAAGCCGATGAAAAACATCGAAAACGGCGATCACCTTTCACCCACACTTAAATGCTGATACAACGCAGTTTACTCGATCCCGATGAGTAAACGAATGTTATATAGATGTTGTCGCCTTACTAGTCTGACGGATTCCAGGACAAGAACGAAGAAATACACCATCTTTCAAGAACCCCTACCATTTTACAGGCTTGACGAAAATCCGTTCTTACCCGTCCCTGGCAAAAGGCCCTACCCATGAAAATCCCCTCAGACATGTTAATCCTAATTAAGTGTGTCATAATTACGTAATTTTAACACCCACATGGTTTAACTATGACCTCAATGCTATGTTATGTTGATAGGTTGGCATTTAATCGGGCCTCCAAATGGAGGGCCTTTCTTGGGTTGATTTGGTGGTCCTTACATTAATTTCAAATCGACATATGCGACAATAGAATTGCAATTTATAACAAATGTACGTATAACAACATAACGAGGTTCCGTCTGTGAAAAACATGATGTTTTCATTAGACAACAAAACGTTCAAAGTTGTCAAGGTTGATACCACGGAGTGTTAGCTGGGTCAGTGCCTCCAGAGACGTAATGCTTCATTATAAACCAGATTGTTTCTATAAAACCTATTATGCATTAAATAACGATGCGAGATCAATAAACGTCTTGTGTTTTTGTAATTAACAAAACTCCTTTGTACTCATTATCATACAATCCATCATGTTTAACATTCTACTTTATATTATCTTTGAAAAATGACTTTAGGCCCTAGAGCTATAGAAAAATATGACGGTTGGGATGAAATACTGAGCATGGTTAAAATACGGGAAGTTAAGGTGGTATATTGTTGGAACAAAAACACATACATGTATCTTGAAATATGATTATATATATATATATATAGTCGAGTGTTATGACACTATGATCCCTACCACTTCGACCCCTTCCTTCCATTTTGGAAAAGACACCGCGATCGCTCGAGAAAAGACACTTCTGCCCACCAACACAACCCCCACCCATCATCCCCTACCTCCTCTATACAAACTCTAAATTATATTGAATTATCATATCAACCGTATGATCCACACTCTAGTGTGCATTCGTGTGTGCATTTTACATTTCTAGTTCTTTTTCACTTCATCAGCTACCAACTCATTTAAGGCGTTGGCGGCTGAAACGTTATCTGTGCCTAAAGGCCTGTGTACATTAGGCAAGTTTCTTGAGTAATACATTAAACAAAAATGTATGGCTCCGAACATTCGCGTGTTTTCACTATGCCACAATATATCTCCAGTCATTCAAACGACTACCGCCTTTTTATAATAAATGACCCTTTTCTGAAAAAAAAACGGGAAATCTAAAAGAATTTATATCTTCTGTACTTAAGAAATATGTCATATGTTTGTATCCGAGATGCGTCGCATCTGGGAATTATCAACTCAGAGGCGTGACAGTTATAATATGACAGTCAAATCTCTTTGATGTTGTGGCTTCGGGATAGCGCACTGCTCTATCTAGCGCGCCACATTGCTTGGGCAATTGACCTTGTGTTGCTTCACGGTTTACACTGAGCAATATGTGGCGAGCAAGGTTCGGGCGCCAGGAACTCGCCTAATGTAAACTGGGCTTTATGCGCCACTCACGTTTTGCAGCAACCTGTTGTAGATCATCTTTTGTTTACATTCGAAAGTGACTGTAATGACAGAAACAGTTAGACGATGATTGACAGTTCGAAAGAGGCGAGCTTGTAATTTGCAAAGTACAAGGTGTGCATGTAAAACTTGGCTCTCTTTGTTGCAAATATAATATTCCAACCAAACACACACCATAATGGTGTATAAATGTTTGAGTATGGTAAATTATGTAAAGGCGACGTTGACGTCATTTTAACGTCATTAACGCATGTATCAATTAGGTTGTTTTAGATTTATGCCTCGACATTGTTTTCGATGCGACGCCATATTTACGTCACGGGAGTTATGATCAGCCTTACCTGATACATCGTAACATTCATTTCTCACGCAGAAAAACACCTTAAATGAATCAAAAGAAAAATGGTACCTTCCATTTTCTAGAATGCCCGCACGACATTCGCAAAAACTCCACCCTATCCCTCACAATCCCAGTCACAAAGCAGGTTCGCTACGGTTGGCTGACAATACATTGGCGTTATCGCAGAACCCGAAATACAGACACCCACTTATGCCTTGCCTCAGTGAGTTATTGGTAGCAGTATCGTAGATAAGATAAGCGCAGCTGTAGCGCGACCAATGGGCTGTGACCGGATTTGGGAGTCTGGATTCGGGCGAGGACAACCAGTGATCCGGATCTGAACGAAACAAAAAAAAAAAACGAAAGATGTGCGTGTACGTGTGTGTGTGTGTATCTTTTTAGACAATGTAAATTGTGATGTCGTACAAATCTACAAGACGTTTATGCAACAGTAGATTATTTGTCTGTAGAATATTTAATTTTTTGGATGGAGACAATCCCGAGTGGACAGAATCTTAAAAATTATTAGACTCAGGTCTGACTTGTTTGGTTTAACTGTTCAAATGATGCCAATTATGACAAAATAGTTCATAATTTCTCGAATCAAAGTGTAAATAAACAGACATACCGAAAATTAAAGAAAAATATAGCATATTTTCGCTGTTGAAATAAGATCAGCTAGGATACTTTGACGCGGCACATGGCTTTGATTTGACTCATGTTTTATTCAATATTCTATTATACTTTTGTTTGTATGTATCGCAGTCTATTGGTTGCTTCTTCTCCAGCACCCGCTTATTCCTTAATAGCCACGTGTAATAAGTATTAAACGTCAGACATGTTTTGTAAATTTCTGTCAAAACTGAGTAAACAATGAAATTACTCTCTTGATGTAGTAATCCATTTCTTCAGTTATTAGTTGTTGGTATTTCGAAGCAAGATTACAGTATTTTTGGAGCGCTTGTGTAGCAATTATCTGGCAAAACTCAACTCTCATGGTTCATTTAAGATATTATACAGCCTGCAACAAAACTAAAAGCTACATTTATAAGTGCATATAGAACAAATTTAGCTTCTAATCACACTAACACCATGCAAAAGCAACAACATCTTCACTACGCGATAAACGCAGTATAAGGTGTCACCAACCACGGAACGTGTTAGAGTCGCACAAAAAACAGCAAAATCTAATCGCTGCTCAACGAAATACAAGTTATCATCAAGCGAGGTATGTCATTCAAAAAGTAATAGGATACAAACATTAGCCGCTTTGTATTCGTTCTTTGATCATGGAACTGGATCCATATTTGAGTGTGACCTTGACTTTTTGTCACGTGTCACACAGCACGTCACGACACCCCCGAAAAAGTAATATATGAAAAGAAGCGAGAAACATCATGGGTGAGCGTTTGGATCAAAACTGTTTACGATGGCTAATAAATTGAATAATAATATATTGAAACTGCGTTTCAAATCAGTTTCTAAAATGAGTGTGTGTATTGTGTGACGCATTATATATTCTCTTATATTTTGCAAATTTAGCGAAGAAAAGTCCCTAATTCATTTTACATGGCCGTACTAAGCCGTATTTAGCCTCGAAACCGGATCCCATTCCCAACATTGTGCATATTTAGGATAGGAGTAGATTCTTGCAATTTTGAATGTAGTTGCAGCTAGAGGACCTACACAAAAATAAGTCCAGTTAAAATTAATATTAAAAGACATTTCATCTGTTATAAACGTTAAAAAATGATGTAGACAAAGAGTAGATTCTACTACATTATTCGATGCATAATTGTTTTCACGAACGGAACAAATTTCGTAGAAAACAAAATGGCGCGTGACGGTTTGTTATTAGAAGACTCTTGACTTGAGGACAAAAGTGAGATTTCCACTTAGCTCCTATTTACAGGTATCACACCTTAATGATAGAGCAAATAATGTCTAAATTAGGTCAATCATGTAGTCACATAAGCTACTACCAATTATGTAATAGCATTAATTGATCATAAAGCTAATATTCAATTTTGAGGTTTAAAAAAAAAGTGAAAAATGCTTTGCAATAGCATTAATTGTTTAATGAGGGTAAATTTGAGAATCAATCAAGTATAATTCCACACCGGAATCCTTTCTATTTTCAATGCATTCAATCTCCGATTACGGATAGAATTGTATCTGTATTTTACACTTATCACTTGTATGCTAACACTTACTGAATAAAACTAATATTCATAATGATAACTAAACCATCACCATTATCATATTTGCATCGTAAACGGAACTAAAAGCCACATTTCGTGACTTTACCGTTATTAACTGCACTAAAGCGATGAAATTACGACGAGGCATTAATTTTCGCGATGGATGCATGATGCAATTGAAGAATTATTGACACATAATTCAATGCAAAACTATAACCTGTAATTGAAGAGTTCCGTGCATTAAGGGCTTTTTTAAACACGCTGTTTTGAGCAAAATGATTGCAAGCTTCAAATTTATTAGCGATTTTTTTGGCAAAATTTAGCACCTGTACTGATGCTTTTTTAGAGTTTGTGTTGTGTTATTTGAACCAGTTTTGATTTATTTAGATAATTAGGTGCACTTTGATTGGTCATTTGTAGGCTATTTGATCAAAGTAATGCAACACAAGATTTGGTCCATTTGGGAAACATGATTTAGAATATATGCTATTTTTTTGTTGCAAAACATATATTATGTCTATCAGTAAACATGTCATCATCGCAGTTTTTAATCACAAATCGTACTAATTAGTGTTTTATTAATTGAAATAATGATTCCATTTTGGTTAAAAAAACATGGATAAGGATTCATTTGAAATAGCAGTTCAAAATAGATGAAACGGCTTATTGACTTGTGATATTCATGCATTCAATAACATATGGTTGTATAAAGAGTAGTGTTGTGATATGAGGTTTGTAACTTTCCGAAAGTTTTAATTTAAAATTAAAGATTTAACTTCGATATTCGACAATTAAGTATAAGGAATAGCGATTTGTCTGATTAATGTATAGATGTTTCGCATTTCAAAAGCTTATACAATGTACTTTAAAAAAATGTTATTTTGATTGATTTCTAGGCATATTGTTATTTTTATGTTTTTAACAAATAACCATGCATTCATGTTAATGAGAAATGTATGTAACCTGTGTAGCCGAAATTAGCTTGATAAGAAACAGCGAAATAAAAATATTAAACTCATTGTTTGTTTAACATATTTTATTTATTTGTAAACATAGAATATTGAATTAACAAAAATAACATACATAACACAAGCAAAACAATAAAATTGCTCCAGACCAACAACGGAATTCATGACATTGATATTTTCTGAATAATGATACATAAAAAAATATCTTACATCATGAGTATTCAAACATTTTGAGAAGAAAAAAAGGAACATAATTTGAATGGGATGTCTCAAAATTAAAGTTGATATTTACAATTAGCCTATTCACCCTACCCCAAATAAAATAATTTAACTTTAAGAATATCTTTAGTCTTATCAAACATATTGTTTTCTGAAACAGGCCACCATTAGTTGTTCTTTTAGTAGATAACCATGAAGTAAATACAAGTATATAAAAGTAGTGGCAGATTAACATACTTGTAAAAATCTCGAATGTATCAATAATGAAGCACACATAGGTGTAACATGAACAAATTCTAGGCTACATAAGTAGTTGAAACTAATACACGATCACATTTTGCACTTCGAAGTAGCAAAAACCAATCATACGTGACCCTTATCAAAGTCAAATCATGACGCGTCACTGACTTACACATATATTTGTACGAACACAGTATGAGTATGCAGTGTAGATGCAATGTTCCAGTCATCACTACTCATCGCTAATGGTATAGCTTAGTTAAGATGAACTCTAAACATTGTACATAACATTAATAGACATGTAATCACATGAGTGTCATTTTTCACTCGCTATTTGTTTTCAAAAATATATCGCAATTAGCCATTCGCAACGCTATAAATAAGGTCATACGTAAAGTCACGTTATCATCTCGCTATGACGTCATCATTGCACATGACGCCCTCAACACATTATGACAGCCATGCAATGTGACCTATTTGACGCAATATGATGCCATTATCGCAATGTGACGTCATCTGATCGACTGTACGTCACAATGATATAGCGTGACATCATAAACACAGTTAAATAGTGTGACGTCATCACCACAATTATATAGTGTGACGTCATCAACACACAATATCATCCTCTGAGTCTGTGACGTCAATGTCGTCATCGTGTTCAACGTATTCTAAAGAGTCGTGGCCGTCTTCGCCATTCGGACTGTCGCCGTCCTCGGTTTTAACTCGCTTGAATTTCGTGCGGCGGTTCTGGAACCAGACTTTTACCTGAAAGAGAAACAAATCAAAATATATTTCACTTGGTCATCGCTACAAATGATCATTTGATAATACTGTAACGATATACAAACGCAACACGTATGCATTCCATAACAACGAAAACAAAAAAAAAACTTCAAACTATTAATACTTTTCGATAGGTATCTTCCTCGTTTCAACGGCAAAATATATGGTTGTCAACCAATGACTTATTTCCGAAGTAAAAACCAGTTTACTCAAAACAAGGCTCTCAAAGTCTCAAATAACCATATCTACCTGTGTTTCTGTGAGACTGAGACTGCTGGCCAGCTCTTTCCTTTCCTGGCCGACCACGTAATGATTCTTCTCGAAGGCCTTTTCCAGCTGAAGGAGTTGCGAGGGCGAGAAGGCTGTGCGAATGCGCTTGGGTTTGCGGAATGGAGGAAGTAATAGGCCGTCTGTAAAAAGAAAGAAAACGATAAAAAGTAAGTTAATTATTTACTAAAGTTTTGTATGTATATCTATCTCGTTTATCGAGGTTTTCGACTCACAATTTTATAGTTTAGAGGCGCTGTGTGCATACACATTTATTCTAGATAATAATTCTATATAGATATGTGTCTGACATATAATCGTTATTGATATTTAAGCTAAATGTGAATTTCACTTATCGGCCTTCATAGTTATTTTCGGGGTTTCCACGTTTACAAATTCTACTAACCCGATCTAAAATTCTAACCAAAATGTACATTTTGAGTAAAGTTCTCTGTCTAGTAATATGCTGACTCTTTTAATGTCAATGTATTTTTATGTGAAGTCATTATCATTTTTAGTTTGCATGTCACGTTTCGGCCATCGCATTTTTTTCAGAATTAACGGTTATTAACTTAGTGACCCACTGACCCTATTTCGCACACTATACAATATATTTTTATACATTGTAAATATTATTTCCTATATTGATGCAAAAATGCTATAACGTCATATCCATTTTTTTAGTCTGGATAAATATGATGTCACTTAAATGTATCAATAATTAAACTATTTGTTCAAACAGGCTGTTAAGCTTTTAATAAACACCACCGCTGACTGTTTCATTTTTCTTGATTGTGCATTTCAAAGTATTTCCGGAGCAGTTTTTTGCTTTAATGATTCATTATCCAAATAAATTGCGAATCATTAGAACCTTTTAAGAGTATTCAGCCCGCAAGTATTTACTTTACAGGGGCTGAGGGCAAATTTCAAAATGAAAAGACGGATAAAAAATGGCATTGTCAATTAGGGATACTAATTATATTGCAATTATCGATCCGTGAAAAACAACATAAACAAAGCTAACGGAAGCACTGCTTAAGGGACCGACTTGAAGCTTTGATAATGAGGGTTAATTACTCTTGGTGTTCTGTAAAACCCTGATCATGGAATGGATTTGAACTGTTTTATAATTAAGACTGATTGTGTTATGACAATGGAACAATCGAAATAGATAATAATAGATATGCAACTTCAAAATGCATTGCAGATTTCTATATTTTCCATAAACATTCAATGTAAAATTTTAATTTCATAAAAAGCGCTCATTATCATTCAAAACAATACGAAAAAATGTCCAATCCAATATCTCACAACCTTGTCAATACTGACACATCACCGTATCATCACCAAACAGAACAATCATCAATGAATCGTGACAACTAAAATTACTAACTTGTCAATCAACAGAAACCCCTCATCCCCCTCTTTCTTTTTATAATAAATGAGCCCAGGGTAGAAATCTCTGTCAAATGGCCCGTTTCTGACACATACTCAAAGCCATTTGGAGAAATGAGGACAAAAGACATGATGCACAAATATCAAAGTGGAAATCAATAGACCGCGAAGAATTAGCAATGATGTTTCGAACTGAAACGTGAAGCTGCAGAGAGAACTGTAATATAAACCGTAAATTCGGGTGTATCTGACCATTGAACATAAATGTATCCATCTATATTTGGCTCCGATCATTCATTATAGTGCAGCAACCATTCCAACAATAAATATAGATAAAAGAATATTGATAAAATCTATATATAAAAAATGTCTTTCAATACTCTTTATTGTTCGCCAATATAATTAATACTCAACAATAGGATTCAAATCAATGACCACCACGTTGATTCCATCAGGGGGCATCAGGTGTAGAAACAAAAACGCATTTACCCCCCCCCCCTT
>LQRL01185842.1:406-11897 GCA_001703475.1 Hydroides elegans
CATATCGTAACTTCAAACCTCGCATACCCAAATAATTTCAACGTTTTTTTAAAACATAGGTCTAAATAAAAAAATGACATCGATACTTTAACAAAACAATAGCTGACAAATAAACGAGGGTCAGTGGGTTCTATTTATAGTTTGTTTATTGATCTTTCTATTCAACATTTAAGGAATATGTGCAAATCTTGCTAAATGATAAGTTCCCGACTCTTTTTCGGGAAACAAATTTTATTATACATGTAGTTTGGCAAATTACGCATATCGATGAATATCGGTATTTCTATTCATTCTTGTTTTAAGATGAGAACTTTAATTCATTTGATATCCTTTTCAAACATTATGGTGAATTGATTTGGTAACCTCTTGCACACACCCATTCTCTTCATTTATTTAAGAGCTCATTATGACTAGGTCTGAAGGAACTGCGTCTGGACTTCAGCTGTAAGAGTCGTTTCAGTACATGGTTTGAAGAAACTATGGTTTCGCGATATTTTTTGTGGTTTATCGATTATATGTTGGTCAAATATAGATTTTCATGGTCTGAAATCGATTTATAAATGCATTTATTCAGAGAATATAAACGTTTGAAGTAAAAATTAGAAGTTCCACGAATTTTCGAATGTTTGTCAAATTATCAAAGGCAAAAGTTATATGTAATCGAGACCGAGTCTGTGAAATCAATACCCAGTCTAGACGTCAGTTTTGAGGAGGTCTCGACCAGGTTTCGGCCAAACCTAGTTGAAACTAATGCTGTGAAATCCACCCAATATGTTTTTCTTCACAATGTCTGTCCTTCCACATCGGTGCTCTCTTTCGATAAAAGCATTTATTCGTAAATGCTCTCTGACATATTCCATAGGAAATCAAGCCTCTTATTTCATTATCTTCCTTAGAATACTCAAACTAATTCCAATTTTGAAATTTGAATTCAAGCCAAACCCTCCTCCCCCTTTAGGGAAATTCGAACCAGGGTCTGAACGCAGTCTGCACCAGATTCGGGACTCGAATATTTTGAGAATTCAGTGATAAGATATAAAAGTACTTTAATCATGGCAGCCATCTAATAGCGTTTTCTATTGTCACTCCCGACTTATGGAATTGTCTTCTCATATGTTTCAAAGCTTACCATTAAATTCAAGCAATACCTTCCTCTATTCCGCACAGATTCGAATCCCGATTTGAACGCCACCTCCGTTTCATGTTCGCCCTTCGACGACTATGGGGGCGGAAGCGGTGGGGGAAATGAACTCAAAAGGCTCGATGTGCATCTGGAGAATGCAATTGCCAATCTGTGTCGCCTCTTCGATGTAAGAATGTTGGTTTAACAATGTGTTTGTCCTTTTCATCGAATAGTATAGAGACTAAAAGAACGATTTTCATAGTCTCGTTAAACAAAATGCATCTTAAGAAATTTACATGTTTACATGATTTACAAAAAAAAAACAGTTAAGGAAATATTCGTGTTGATGTGACAGTTCCAAAAAAAAACCTATCCAAATACAAAGTTAAGTGGACAAGTCAGCACACTGTTATAATGATCTTTCAATCAAGACGAAATATACAAAAAAATGAAAAAAAGAATAGACGAAATATACGTTAAAATGCCTTTATCTATTTCTTGCAGTTCCAAGTGCCGGACAAGTCCAACCTAGACAAGTCAGTATCGTTTGCACAAATGAACACACCGCTGAGAAACGGTAGAGCGGACACCCTGACGCCTGATGTCTGCATGACCGACGATGGGCCCAAGTTGTCGCCATTGGGTCGATACCAGGTATAGTTTAAGTAAAAAACGGTCCGTCGTAGACGGGATCAATACTTCTTAAATGGTTTGATTATTACGCATATTGGACGAAGCAGTCATGTTAATGGTAATGTGATTTTAAGCGTCCTATCTATTGAAAACATATCCTGAGACAATGTACAAAAGTTAGATGACTTTGTTTACTGAGTTAAAAATTGTTAACTAAAGTTTACATGTTATAATATAGAGTGAAATAGTACGGTAATATCATAATATTATTCATATTACGCATTAAAAATTTATATATACCCGCCGGTATATGTTTAATGCTTTACGAATGATACAGATGATTCTTATTTTTTTTCTGGCCATTTTTAGCATCCTAACAACATGAACAAATAATATATATATATACCTAAAATCATACCTTTAAAAATGGACCCTCACCGTTTCGATATTTGGCTTTTATGGACGCAATTATCCACCGTATGATGATACCCGGATATGTGATACACTACTACACCACTAAAATTTGATTAACCTTGACATTCATGAACTATTGCTGTTTTATTTGTCAGTTGGTGAACGGCCTGCGTAGGTTCGACGTTGCCTACGAGGGCGACCCAGACACACAGCCAATCAGGTCGTTTGAGAGCCCCGTGCTGGTGCGGTTCACGCATGAATTGGCCACCTTTATTAATCAGAGGGTGCGTGGTTTATAAATTTGTCTAAGGGCATAACCATTATAAATTTATTAGTTAATTCTTAAACTGCATCTCAACCTCAACAGTATATTAGTTGCACTCTATTATTATCTTTATTTTTAAGTGTCGGCATATCTACGGTCAGTTATAGTGCAGAACATATGAAATACGAAATAGTTTATAATTTGAAAGGTACATGTATAAGGGTAATTGTGCATTGTTACATTGATAGCTGCGGTCTTCGCGACCAATATCTCGTCTATGGTCTTTTTTAAACTACAAGATTCGCTTTTATTCTTGAAGCTTGACATTGAATGCACCGCGTCCTTTTAAAAACCAACATTTAGTCAAGTAGCATTTATAAACCAAAATTGTGTCTCTCTTCTTTCAGTTCGGTGCTTCAATTTGGAACCTCAACTACGGGACAGACTTCAAATCCCGCATGGCACAACAATTCATCTCTCTCCCATACCCCGACAGCCCCGCCGAAAACTCCCTACACTTAAGCCCCACAAGCAAACAGCGCCGAAAAGACCTCAACTACCCCCGTGTGCGCTTAAGGTGGTTAGCCAGCTACCAGACCATGGGTTATGTGTTAGCCTTTTATGTGTTCATGTATATGTGGTTTGGCTTTGGGCCTGTCGTTGCGACGGTTGTTTTGGTGCTTTTGGTGGCGTTGTATGCACCTCTAATGGCGGTGCTGAGAGGGAGTGGAAAAGGGACGACGCAGAAAGTGAAAAAGACTTAGTAGTAAACGACATTGATATGAGAAATAAATATAAGATATTCAGTCAATTGAGGAATACATAGTTGTTCTCCACTGAACGGTACACGTAGGTTACTTCAGAACATTATTGAGCAGGGTTTGGGTCAACGTTGAAATAGAAAAAGACTTAGTAATTAATATGTATAACTCTATTTAGGCTTACCGGTCTATAGTGAAATCAAAGCTGGTTCGGGTTCGATAAAAAGGGGTTTGCCACTGATGTACGTAAGGCATTTGAAACAATATCATGTATAAATAGACGTGTTAATCAATTAAGTAATTCTATAGACATAATTCAAAATAGCATAAAAAGGAAGTTTTATTGCTTAATATCCGAACATCATAATGAAAATTCAATATTTATCTAAAAGGCTATATGTAATATTGTTTGTTTGCCAATGGTTATCATAAGGTAAAACTAACGTTATTTTGCATTTAAGGATATGTAGAAAAGCCGTTTTAGTTTTGTATTTGTCTGTTGATTTTCGTGAAAACACTACATTTTTTTGTCAAAATTTTTTGGATCTGCATTTGAGAAGAAGTCTAATTTACAATTTAATTGAGTTTATTTGATACAAAATTCAAAATAAACGTGGGATAATTGTAAAATTATAAATAAATCGCACCACTGATTAGATGTTTAATCTTGGTTTCGGAATTGTATTTAGGTGTATCTCTTCTACTTTGTATGGTACCATGAAAGAAGATAGAATTTAAGCATTTGATTTATAATTCATGGAACAAATCAAAACCGGTGTATCGGATAGCCTAAGTAGTTTTATCCGAGTTATTTATTTGAACAAAAGAAATATTTAAGATGATTTATGTAAGTAAAATGTGTACAGCTTGGAACTATAGATAAATGGTGCAAATTATTTAATGTGCATTTATATTTGACTGCTTACTCGCATAGATTACAGCTTTTTATGTAGAGGTCAACTGCTATTAAATATTGTAATTGCAGCTAGTGATTATTGATTTAAAATATATATGATAAATAAATCATTTCTATTGTTATTTCATTTCTTTATTGCTGTACTTATGCAATCGTCCAGAAACATAAGGTGCCACATCCAAATCTTATAACAGTTTATATCCTTGAACTTAATGGTATTGTATACCAATGATTTTCGATATTATGAGCTCAACAGACAAGCCACGAAAAGCCATTTTACATACTCCACCGAAATGTATCATTTTATCAAAATATCTCTTTGAATCCATGTGTTGTTACGATGAGAAAAAATAAACGATCAGATTAATTTGGCATATTTATTGATGACTAAAAATCTGTTTGAACATGTCTATCTGTCAGCTAGCTTTGTTTAAATACATCTAAGCTCTATGCAAGCGATAAATATAATATTTACACAATTTACAGATATCTTCGCATAAGAAAACACTCGACAAGCAAAAACGATAACATGCATCAGATCAATTATCTCTTACTGTCCAATTATTTTAAGAGTTAACATACGTTCATGTAAGACCTTCCACTCTGTAAATTTAGACAACATTGTGATTTATCCAAAATATTATGTATAAAATATAGACCGTGGTCGTTTGTCAGATGACATATCGACACATATAAACACATGATACGGGTTTAACAATGCTCCATTTTATACTTTAACTTAAATCAGTGACACGTTCAGTCTAATGTCAGGATTATTGCATTCGAAAGATAAAGACACGAAGTAATGTAAATATTTTTTTTAGAAAAATCACATGATAAGCTCTTATCTCTGAGGTAACTCACTTCTATTCTATGAGTCAGGATAAACATTTAACTTTAATGTAAAAGTAATCGTATCGCTTGTTCTCGCATAACATAACCGATATGTAACATAAATGCTATTTTCGATAAATTTGAAATTTGCAACCTAGATCTTCAAATTTCAATTAAATAGAAATATATTATAAATTGGATAAGGTTTACCTAACAGATGATATGAGATAAGAAAAGAGAAAACCAAATTAACTTTTCTTAAAACAAATACAAAATGTATATAAAATATACTATTCGTACCAGATATCATTTATTCTTTTTAGTCAAACAAGGAAGCACTACATACACAATTGCACTTTTTAGCTGAACATTTTCATTGCACATCGAGTTGAAAACATGTCATTATTGCAAATATATGTACATGTATATGGACAACACAACAATCACATTGATTTAAGGGATTTCTTTATTTGTCATTTATATTTTCATTTGGAGAAGTTATCCGAAATTGTATGCAAACGTTTTATGAAATCGAATATAAACCATATTCTTTGAACTATTTCAAATTCCATGTGAAAAAGTTGAACGGTTCTATCCAGTCCTGATGATTTCTTATTATCTGTATCGTTTAGCACTTTATATTAAGATCAAAGTTGTGTATTAAAGTTGAGCGGGATAAATATATGGAGTAAGAGCGAATCTTACTATCACCGTAGGTTTAAACGGTTGTTAAATTCGTGAATAAAGACGTTAAGAATACAACATCACAACATCCACAACAGCTTAATGGTTGAACAACTACCAAAGCGGGACAAAAACGCAGAAACACATTTCACATCTAAAGATTATTCCACAGGACACACAAAGCACAACATCCCCTCCTTTTAACAACATTTAATTGCAATATGTATAAAATGCCAATACATATAAATATATTATTAGGACGTTTAAGGCAAATTTTATATAGCATATGACAAGGTTTACGTCATTATTTGTATTGCAAGTTATCTGAAGAAATCTGGAGAGTAAAGATGTTAAACAAATGTGAACGATACATTGATGCAAGTTTACACATTGCATCATCAATGCATATTTTCTTTCGAACCCAAATACTATTTCAAAAAATTGAGCAAAAAAATACTATGGAGTTGATTAATATCAATTGAGGTGTAGTCTTTACAACATGGTCTCTTCAACACAAAACAACAATTAATGAAATCAAAGGAAACTGATATGCCTAACTATCTTTAGAACTTTAGTACACTATTGCTAAGACTGTAAACTAAGTTCTCATTTATCAAAATAAATAAACCAAGAATAACGTTGTGGTATTCACATGATCATTTTTAATTTTCGAACTGATGAGTATCAATAAACCCTATGGCATATTTGCACAAACATAAACTGTGATATCTCATGAAGTCCAACATAGTACGACATTATAGTAAGATTAGACAGCTAAGGTTTTTTTCTCGCCCTTATAGCTCCAAAACGGCATTTGCAATGCAAAATATTTTTAGCGTTGCAAATTTCTATCCAAAAACGAGATGTCAAATTTAAATAACAAATTCTTATGTTCTTTAATTAATAAGATATAAAAGAAAATGCGATTTTTTAATTATTTTTTGCATTTTTATTCTGAAACAACTGTGTGCATCCGAAATAAGACTGATTTCTTTAGTTCGTAAACAACGGGGTCTTTTCGAGACAAAGGCTGGTGTCTATATTGAGTCGCACCTTCGTGGGTTATTCTTAGAATTCTATTAGTCCACCAATACAAACAACGCGTCCAAAACACGAGGATATGTCAATGTGTGAAGTAGAATCTATTGGAAGTCAATAAGAGTGAGTGTTATGTTGAGGGGGTCATAACCATAAGAGTCATAGAATATATGTGTTATACAATATCGTCATGTATTCCTTGAAACATCACAGCTTATTATGTTTAACAAGTTAATATAAATGCTTGCAATAGCTGGTGAATTAGGAGCAAAGTTATAAGTATTAAAATTACAATGTAATAGAATATTGTTTGTATATTATTAAGTATGAAATCAATTGAGATGGTATCAAATATATAGAATAAGGTCCAAAACAATATTATACTATCGCTTCAAAATAATAATCGAATGAGGAATAAATACACCAATAATATAAACCGATATAAATTGCTAAATCGAAATTCAAGAGAAATTATTTGCTATGATTTTATCATGTAACCTCCTTTTTGCGTGAAAAAAAAACATTGTAATAATAAGGTTAGCCCCCCCCCCCCTCAATTCTCTCTCCCAGATTTAGCCTGAAAATAGTCGAAAATCATACCAATTCAGTCATAACAAGTGGAAGGCGAGCATGGCTTTTGGGAAGCCCTTTTAAACGGTAATACAAATTGGAAGGGAGAAAAAGAAGGGATTTTCCCCTCAAAATCATGTCGCTTCTTTAAAACTCGGTTGTTAACGTATAGCAAAACGAACGGGGTCAGCCCATTAATTGGAATATTGTAAAGTTCCGAGGCACAGCCAGGGAAACTCTTCACTGTTTTAAGTCATGGAGGTGACCGAGTATTATAATTCGCCTACTTTGTTTACTGTCCATTATCAAAAATAATAGATATTTTATACAAAGGGACTGTTAACTAAACACGGATCAAATTTACGCAGAATTTGGATGAAAATATGATCCAATAATTTAATTTTTGGCTTTTTTATTGGTAAAACATTTGATGCTTTCAATGAACATCGATTGAGTCATGAAAGAACATCATATCAGCGACTGTATTTTTGAGGATATTCGACAATATTCTAGGGATGTCCACAGTTATAGAGACGTCCACAAAACTAAGGTATTCTGCTTCGTGTCTAGGGGCCTATGCACCAAACGAACATTTCACAAAAATTTGCAGGTCGGGAGCGAGAACCTTAGCCGATTATTTCTACATTAGCAACATTGTATAAATCGTTGTAAAATAGCAAACACTACACTACTGGTTCGTAAGTCATATTTCAAATATACAGACTAGAATGAACATGGTAAAAACACAAGCAGAATATAGAAAGGACTCGATTCAAGGGCACATGCATAAATAAATCCACCTGCGTAAAACCGTAGCTTGAATTAATCACTGGCAGTTCTAAAGACACAGGGCTGTCAAATGTTTATAGTTTCATGTACTCGGTTCAGCCAGTGATTCCCTATCCCAATTTGGCTCATTTACCCTATCTCATTCAAAGCATACATCGATCAGCCTTCAATGGAAACAGCCACAGCGCGGACAAATACCCCTTGCCTTGCTCCACAATGTCTCTTCCTTCCTATCTTGTTCAAAACATACACACTTATGCTTTGCTCTAAATGCTCTAAACACCATTAGCTACTAGATAATATTTAATTTTCCATTTTCCAAAACTGTCTCCCACAAATTATTACACGTTCCATATCATTTTTAAGTAACACACGAGTGACTTTGCAGCCTGCATTTCCAAACAAAATAGATCTCATTCATTCGAGACACCCCCTTCCTTCACTCAATCCACTGACCAGTCTTTCTCCCTGTCTCTCAAAAGTTCACACTCATTCATTCGAAACAGCACACGAGTGACTTTGCGGCCTGCGCGATGTCATAGGCGCACTGAATGACTTGTTGCGTGTGCAGCTTGTATTGGTCGTGGCTCACCAAGAGGTCGGTTCGCGCGGGGCTGCACTGTTCGCATAGCCGCCCGGCGCTCAGCATTAGTTGAGAGAGGGCGTTTTCGATGCGCTCCTTTTCCACGGTCTATATGGGTAAGGAAGAGAAATAGAAGGATTAAGCATGAAATAAGCACAAATTAAATACAGAATCAGCATATGAATGATGTGGTTAATCATCCAGTCACTGAATGACTTGTTGCGTGTGCAGCTTGTATTGGTCGTGGCTCACCAAGAGGTCGGTCCGCGCTGGGCTGCACTGTTCGCACAACCGCTCGGCGCTTAGCGTGAGTTGAGAGAGAGCGTTTTCGATTCGCTCTTTTTCTACCGTCTGTGCGGGGTAAAAAATTAATTGGGGTTGATGTACACAACAGCTAATACAACGTGCTTTTTGCTATGGTCTTTGTGGCGCGAATGGAACAGAAGAAAAACAGGGGGAAAAGTCTAAACTTAACATGCGATAACATTATTTGTTTAAAATTGTTGAACACTTTTGAAACCGAGCATCTCAGGTCCGGCGAACACTGCAAATGTACTGAAAGAACATAAAGCTTCTAAACAGCATCATATTGAGTAGCAATTATTCAATAGCAGATGATAGACACAATTACAAACTCATGTAGGATATACTCACCGTAGGAAAGAGCGCCGACATATCGTTGACAGCTGCGTATATTTTGTCCGCACTTGCACTGTACCTGGAAAAAAATACATGCGTTCTTTGAATTGTACCTAGTTTGAAGATCCACTCAGTTTCAAAGGGTCTTATATCTATTCGTTTTTATTCAAAGATATTGATATATTTAAACTAACTCGGAAGCCAAAATATAGGCAAAAATAGACATATGAATATCGTGCTCTTTCTGAATATTCTCCGAAATCTAACCTTTACGTCACCTTTAAGATAAAATGCAATAGGGTGGAAAAAGGGTAATTTAATAGTTAAAGTTAAGCGGCGAATGTGGGCTTTGAATATTTGGAGCCCCAAAGGCGCAAAACAAACCCTCTCTTTTCCTTACCCTTCATGTTTTCCATCTTGTGCATTCCTCAGCAATTCCTGGATCTTCTTGGTGATCTTTTCTGTCTTCTTAACCACTTGGTCTTGCGTGGGTAGCTCCACTGGTGCCCCTCCTTCGTCCAGCAGCATCTGAAGGGAACCGGTTGGAGTGGTAGATGAACCGGATCGACCGCTGCAAAGATGAATGAATGGCTAAGTGAATACATTGATCGGGGTACTATGAATTTAGATTATATAAAGGTTGAAGAAGATTACATCTCAAGAGACTGTGTTGTCTATTGATAAATTAAAATAAATGAACATTGATTTCCCTTTTTAATATGAAATTTTGCGAACAAAAAATATTTCATATGATATCTGATTGAACAATAATTATATGCATAACAAGATAGTCAAGGAATTGACAATGACCCAGCTTTGGTGTCTAACTTCACCCTTACCTGTCCCTGGCCTTTTCCAGCTGCGTCTCCGCATCCTCACTCGTGGGGTCCACCAATGGATCCCCATCTTCTCCGGGTACTGCAGCGTTGTCATAATCTGAATCCTCGAGTGAGTCACTTTGATGTTCTAAGATCTCGCGGGATCGACGTGATGAGGATTTGAGAGAGCCCGAGGAGCTGTTTTTGCTACCGCCACTGCCACCGCTCTGAGAGGAAGAAGACAAGAAATGAGGTCTTTAATGCATTGTTGTCTTAATCATTTGTTTGTTTTTCTTTATAAGTATAAATGAGGATTTTGACCAAACGGGAAGAACTGTTCTTACTGCCGCCACTTCCTCCGCTCTGAGATGATGGAAGAAATGAGACGGGATATTCAATGCCGTGTTGCCTTAACTCCTTTTAGTTTTATTCCCTGTATTAAATATGAATGAGGATTTAATTTGATTTTGTTTGTTTTTGTTTCAATTATTTATTTGACATCATATCCAAATCTTATATTATACCTTTCGTTGGCATTTTTTTTATCATGTAAATGCCAAAACGGTGAATGACTTTGACGTTTTTTGCCTTACAAAATAAGAACCGTCCAGTATGAATGTACCTTAGTGTCTCTTAGGACGATGTGTGAGCTACTGTGTGATTGCTCCAGGTGGTTTTCAGAAATAGCAGGGTGCTGTAAACATGCGATATTAATGTTTAACAAATATATCAATTGCAAGTAGGAATTATTTCTCACATAAATATATGCCCCTTTCAATGTATACCATATGCTTATACTTCAAATTGACATTAATACGTGTTTCATATGGGCCTTACATGTCTCAACAAAATGTTACACATTTATTATTTTAAATACTGTAACCAAATTTCTTCTTCTAATAGATCACCTCGAAACTCCTTACCTTAGTCCACGTTCCATTGCGCGCATGCTGCTCCCTCGGCTCAAACATGGACGCCGGCCTCTGATTACCCACAGACGTCCCTCCTCCCCCTCCTCCTGCTCCCATGACAACGCCACTTCCGCCCCTAGGAGTTCCTCCCCCACTTCCTGTGAGTGGCCGTTGCTGGGCTGGGGGAGGGGTGTTGTGGTGATGACTAGATAGCGAGGTTGAGGGGCTAGCGGAGGACGTGCTGGTGTTACTGCGAAGCGTCTCGTTTTCTTTTTGTAAGTTGTGATACTGTTGAGGAAGGTAAATATACATTGATTATTTCCAATACGTGACTTCGGTGAGTTATTGAAAGAATTCTCAAATCAGCAACTGTTCTAATCACATGCAGACCTAATTTTTCTACTATATACTTTCTTTATGAAACATTGAGTACTTACACTTACAAGAGGTTTAATTATTTTGAGATTGACTTTCTGAGGTCGTAATCAAATTACATATATATCTCACCCATAA
>LQRL01185850.1:0-11046 GCA_001703475.1 Hydroides elegans
GTATAAGTTAATAAGATGTTCAGTGTAGATTCAGCATTTTGTACAATCTCGTGTTAAAATGTCAGTATTGTAAAAGGGCCGGCTCTCGAAAAGTGTATACTTCCAGCCTAAGCCCTTCAAATTTCATTATGAAAAAATCGTTATTCCATCTTGTATAATATGTACATACATTTGTTCCTGTTTGATTGTTCAATTGTTCATTGTTCATTGAAATTTGAATAAAACGTTATTATTATTATTATTATTATTATTATAGTCGAAACAGGTTCTTCAATTATCGCTCAAAAAGATTATTTATGTCTATATCTGTATTTATAAGATATGTTTTTTGATGATGTGCATTAACTCGTAAACCGGTAAATTATACATGATATCGCTTTATACCTCTTTCAATATTCACCAAAATGAGTGCAAAAGAAGAAAAAATGGACGATAATAAGTAGAACAGTGAGTATTGTTACGAAAAAATACCAAAATCTGGCTCTCAACTTTAATATTTTTTTGTAAGACGAAGGGCCCCAGTTTTATTTCAAAACAGGAAGTCAAATCTCCAAATTTCGTGTCTCTTCACCTTATGTTTACCTTATGCAGATAATGGAACCTTCTTCTTCTTCTTCTTCTTCTTCTTCTATTTCTTCTTCTTCTTCTTTTAATACAGAATGCCGTCAATCCAGACGATTATATTCCGTGTGCATGGGGGTAGGTGCGGATAAAATGTTGGTTAAAACAAAAAAAACAAAACAAAACACACGTGCAGTGAAGACTAAAAACAAGGATTTATTCAGCATTTGAGGTCGGGTATGGAGGCTTCAGCTATCAAGGATTTGAAGCCTTCAAGGGTTGGTGATGATTTTATTTCATATGGGAGAGAGTTTCACTGGGCTATTGTTCTGGGAAAGAAGGAATATTTTAGGTAGTTAGTGGTGGTTGTTGGGCGCTGGAATTCGAGACAATAGGATTTGTATGTTGAAGGTTTGGGAAGCAAGAACTGGTCCCTTTGGATTTCAACTAGTTGAACATTATTTTGTAAAGTGTAGCCAATCTAATTTTTGCGCGTCGCTGTTTCAAGCTGTCCCAACCGAAGTTTCCGATCATCTCAGTGGGAAAGCTCGTGTTGTGTTAGCGGTTTGTCGCATATCTTGCTGCGAGGCGTTGGACAGATTCTATTTTTTTTTTTTTTGGATATCTTTATTGGTTTGGGGGTTCCATACTTGGCACGAGTATTCAAGAATGGGACGTACAAACCGTGACTCTAGAGACCTCTATGGAAAGCTCACTGCTTTTATCTAGTTTTTGTATGTTATTTTTGTCGACTAGGTTGATTGAGTTTACTTTATAGCTAAAAAGTAGGTCCTGGTTGTGCCGATGTTTCTCCGATCTGTTTTTAAACCTGCAAATATTAGGAGCTCTAACTGCATTTAAAAGTATGGAATTTTATTTTTTCATAAACACGCTGAGTAAATAATTCTATCCTATGTTTCTTTTCTAATCAGCACACCATAAGAATTAGATCGTAGCCTTAGATATGCCTTATGTAATCCAGCCTACGAAGGCTTAGAGTGGGCGACGTCTCCGTGTCATGATTCCATGTCAAAGTTTTATCCTGGTCGGTAATTTTACCTTTCTTTGAATCTTGGAGAAGAAACTACGATGCTACCAAACATGATGGCTCTTTCCATTTAAACTGTACACATTTGATCAGATCCCTGAACTGCTCCACTCCTCTGCTTAGAGTAGGCGACTTCTCGGTGTCATAATACCATGTCCAATTTTTATCCTGATCGGTAATTTTACCTTTATATGAATCTTTGAGAAGAAACTTCGATGTTGCCAAACATGATGGCCCTTTCCATTTAAATTGTACACATTTACTCAGACCCCTAAAGTGTTCCACTCCTCAGCGATAAAAATAGAGAACAAATTTGACACCAACAAAAGTTATATAACGTTAGATATCTTAAATAACAAAAATGCTAAATTGTGTTTTGATGAAGATACATAACAAAGAGTTCAACAATTCTCAATGCTAAAGCACCATTTTGATATGTCAGACATATTGAATCTAGTTTATGATATAGTTTTATTTTATATAAATTGATGGATAATATGCTCATAAAGTCTTTGCATATCTTTGAACTAGCGGCATAATCGTTGTTTCTAAATAGACTTTGCTTTTATTTTACATAGTTATATGAGTAAATATACGTAATTTATCCTGCATTTAATAAACTAAATTAATAAAGATTTTTTCAAGCTGATTTCACATTAATTTTGTTGTCTGGATAAATAGTGATTGTAGCATTTAACAATGGGGTACTAATATGAGTGACAATACCACACCCACGCCATTTGTTGTGTTTTGTGATTGCATACATACAAAAGCAAATGTTAACCATATAACACAGCTTAGGACTGTCAATAATCCTAAATATTGGCCCACATTAGGATAACAGATAATAGGATAGGAAGTTTTTTTAATATGATCTAGTTTATTTGCAACATCATAAACGTATATGCGAGAGTTTGAGTACAACATAATAAAACTAAAACACATTTAGAGTAAAAATACATAGTATCTAAAATACATATCCAACATTTTTTTAAAAATGTGACAAATACTAATTTTTAAAATAACAAAAAACAAATATGAAAAAAGCTATGCGTTGCCTCAAATTGACTATTGACTAGATCCTTTTTTTTTCTGGCGACATAAAATTGAGTTAAATACATCTATTACACATTTGTTTGAACAAATATTTCGTAAACACTTTTTTTCCGAGTGTCTTAGGCCGTAAGCTTGCATCTGTCGTCACTTCACATTGTGAGAAAGCAGAGAAGGATATTTATAGCACTCGCATGTGAATATTCTCTTTTCACTAATATTGTTCATAGGTAGGGTTCATGTGTCTCACATGGAAGTTATACTCTAAAATAGATCGGATTGTAACTGACAACATACGAACTTTATCCAACGTATATTCTCAAAAGCACCAAAGAGAAGATTCATGATGCCGCCTTGAAACTATAAAGTCTACGTGCCAGGCCCATGTCAGATTGTTTGAGATAGCTTGGTCTATTGACGAACTTATATGTTCTAACACAGTATCTTTAACTAGCAACGGTTGTGGGCAAAGTGAATGTCTTAAGTTCGCAATGATTTTGTTCGTTCTGACGCATTTGATTTCATTTTCGTTACACCATTCGCAGATACGGTCACTGATGATAAGATACAGATAAACTGGTATGTACATACTGCATACACCACCGTCGCTTCGTCGACAAATTCATAGATAGGTTGAAATTGTTTATCATGATGAGTATTATGAGAGCTCCGAGCAGCATTCCTTGAGGTAATCGCATGTGAATTTTCTCTATTAATTTAGATCATAATTAGGCAAGGATCGTGTTTCATACATATCAGACAAGTAGATGAAAAGGTAAATAAGACTTTATCCACAGGCTTTAGACCAGATCTTTTCAATGCACTTGTGAGTAGGTACAAGATGCCGCATTTGAAACTATAACATCTACGTGCCGGGCCTATGTAAGCTAGTTTGAGATAGTTAGTCGGGTTTAGTCGAGCTGACACGTTCTACCCGGATGTTTTTGACATTTAATGGTTAACGGAAAAAGAAAATGCCTGAATCAAAGATTTGTTTGGTATCTGACGAGTCCCAGAAATGTTCGAAGGTCTATTTCAATGATATGGGATGAATTTTATTTCGGAACAGGAGTCACCATGATACCGTTCTTTTCAGGTGGGATATAACCCTTGTGTATTGAATTGTTAATAATGTAAATTATACGATTTGCGATAAGGAGTGCACAGTCAGATAACATACAATTTTGAATATTATCCGGGCCCACAGCGTTGCGTTTTGCTGTCTCCAAACTGATTATAAAGGATAATGTACGAATTTAGCTGGTGGATCAAACGTTGGAAGATCAATTGAGATACTTTGAAACAACAGTTCAACTTGTCTGTAACGGCAGGTTGATTGAGACCGGATTCCGAGTTTGCAAGAGATTGCAGAGACAAAGAAACATTGGGTCTCTTCTTGACCAGTAACAAATAGACAGACCACCATCTTTTCTGTTGTAAGCCGCTTTTTTTTTGTAAAATAGTATCTAGATATCAGACATTTTGCTTCTGGTATTTTTGAAGGTAGATATATGACCGGCCATAAATGCGCATTGACGGTGCTGAATCGTAGCTTTGAATTCTGCAGCAATTCAGATTTCTTTTACATTTTTATTGGTTGTGTGGAATCTGAGTTCTATCAAGGTATTCATTAATTCAGATAATTCATATTATAAAAACTTAAATAAAGAGAATGCATGCAAAGAATAAAAAATTATTTGTAGTCTGAAACGCTGATGTCAAAGTTATGTTGTTATCACATCATTTCTGTACAAAAAAAAACATTCACTAAATTGGTTGATTATAAAATAAACGTTTAAATAGTCTTTGTCTCCATAATCGTTAAACATAACGCTTTTTATTTTAGTGATATAAAATAACAAACGTGTGCATATAGTTTTGTTTAAACAAAGTTTAAAATCCATAATCATAATCATACTCATCCATATTTCAGTTGTCTGACACTTTATCTGAACAAGACATAAATTATCTTGATCGTCTGACAAATTTTATAGCATTTTGTTTTGATTTGATTGTCTTAAATGTTATTTGTCTTGATAAGGACAAACATGACAATTGTACTTAATGTCTTTCATCTGAATGGAAACTGAATACTTAATTGAATCAAAATGATTAAGATATCATATTTAACCATCTACATGGTTGTGTACATGTGTACCTGTGTATCTTGGTGAAATAACTCCCAATAATCTAAATGTTAATATGTAAGAAGCTTAGGCTCTAAGAACATGTGCTTTAAACGTTTACATATAACTTTATAACTAACAAACAAGTACATATGCTGACTGGAAATAACATTCATGATTAGATAACGAAAAATTTTGGTAATGGGTAAAACCACCTAACACCGTTTGGTAGTTTGTCTGGAAATTGTCTTGGTGGTTAATTAGGTGCAATTTTGTGCGTAAAATGTTCCATAATGAATTGATAAGGCTAGAAAAACCATTTTAAAGCGTGTGTTCTTAAACCGGGCGGTAAAAGATGTGATCTTTTAGAAGAAGGAAATAATGTAGGTCGTGGGATAATAATTCTAGGAAGAGGATATGATGGTCCATGTGACAGAAACACAAGAAGGCAGAGTGTTTTTTTTCAAAAAGATATTCATCGCAGAAAGAATATGAGGTGAGAAATACTAGTACATATGACGAAGCGTGTGGGCTTATCTTTTTTATTGCCTACATAGGGTAAATGCATCAGCGTTTTTAACTTAACAAAAAAATTATCACAATAAAACTTTGAATATCGTTATTTTGTTTTTGCAATTTCTTTCAGACTTATATGTAAATATACAAAATGATCACATTATGCGTTATTGTACAAGTAGCAAGTAATATTATATGCAATGAATTTATAGAAACTTAACTTCGTATATGCAATTAATTTGAATATACAAACAATCTATATTTATGCTGTAAATAGAGAAACCTTAATATCTTTAGTGCAATATCTAAATGGGTTTATCAATTTACTGCCTCTGACATATATACAATGCATTTATCTAGAAATATTCATTTCATCATTAAGATTTTCATCAGTGTGTCCTTATTTTATGATACCTTATGTTGATTCTGACTACCAGGTCTTTTTAGACCTCTTTGGTCAGCTCAGTTCTTTTGTCTAGATAATATTCGGTATTTGGTCGACTAGAGTAATTACATTTTGATTTATAGTTCTACATTATTTCTTGGTTTCTCAAGAAATTATTCAATCTAGTTTCCTATTTCAACGACACCTTAGTAGGGTTAGATGGTGACCTCTCAATACCCTAGTTGCTTCAACATTCCGTAATCTGAGAATGAGTGCAGCCTTAGCATCATATAATCAATGTAGTATTTTATACACCTCTATGATATCGCCCCTCATTCTACGATACACTTTTGTTGGTAACTTTATTTTTTTGTAGCCTTTCTTCATATGTGAGCTGCTCCATTCTAGGTAGCATTTTTGTGGCTCTTCGTTGAACACGTTCAATGGAATCGATATGTTTCATTTTTAAGGAGACCAGACACTGTTGCCATATTCCAATTGAGACCTTACTAATGCTTTGTATAACGGCAGCAACATTTTACAATCAATAAATTGATATAATCGACTAATCATGGCACACAAACTGTTGGTTTTATTTATTTTTTCATTGATATGTTGATCAAACTCCAAGGATGAATCAAATGTCACACCAATATCCTTTTCACTTCTGACTGTTTCTAGCTTGTATCAATGTCACGTTGCAACAGTTCAGTATCCTTATCTTCTTTTATAATCCTAAATAGTTTAGAATCATCAGCGAATAAATATAAGCTGGGCTTGACAGAGATTCACAGATATCTTTTATAAATATAATAAATAATATGGGACCTAAGACACTCTCTTGTGGAATAGCACTTAATATTTTGGACCATGACAAATGAGTCCCGTTCACGATCGCTTGTTGAACGCGGTTACTCAGAAAATCACGTATCAAGCTAAGAATTGGGTCCTTTATTCCATACGATTCTAATTTATGTAGTAGTCTTTGGTGAGGAACAGTATCAAATGTTTTTATAAAGTCGAGCTACAAACAGTTTATTTCGAAGCATTGATCAGCTGCAGGTGACCACTCATCAATGATATTGTCCAAGATACTTATATATTCTTTTCAGAATGAAAGACTGACTCCATTCAGACTGAATGCATTATATGCAAGACATTTTTCTATGGCCACTTTGAACACCATGCATTCCATTTTTGTACATTGAATTTAATATATAATTTCAGCCCCATTTCGTTACAAGTATCAAGAAGCTTGTGTAAACCTTTATAAGATGGACAGAATAAAATGAGATCGTCAGCATAGTATAAATGAGTAACTTTTATTTTACCAATTGTGAAACCAATGGCTGTTTTGTTTAATTCTCTACTAATAACATCAACATATATATTAAATAACTATGGAGGCAATATACTACCCTGCTTTACCCTGTTTTTAACATTAAAGATGTGCGAAAATTCAGTTCCCTATCGTACTCTCATACGTTGATTGTCATACCAATATATTGATAATCGTAGCAGAACCTTTGGAATTGTTCTTTTTTTAATGTTATAAACAATTTGCAGTGATTAATACGATCAAATGCACAAGAAGCATTCATGCGTAAATATCATACCCTAGTCTATTGTAATTTCTTATTGTTTCTTTAAGAAAAAATACATTAGTATGCGCTGTGTTTCTTTTAAAATCCAAATTGGTTTCTTGTTGTTTTGATGAGTGGTTCATATTTTGGCAATATAAAGTTGTCAATAATTTTAGACATAGTAGACGCAATCGTCATTGGTCGGGAGTTTGATACACTTGTATCCATTCTTATTTTTGCTACTGGAGTAATAGTTTATTCAATTACGGAATTAGGGACCATTGCATTGATATAGATGGATAGTTTAATACAGCTAATTTAATGTTTTACACTTAAAGTTAAGAACAAACTCCCGAGGAAGAATGTATTTGCTTAATAAATATTAAACATGAAATGCATATATGAACATTTTTTAGTAAATAGGCAGTTTGGGCAGAATATTTAAATTCGATTAAAGTATGTTTGGAGATTGAGGATAACACTAAAGAGCAATCACACTGAACATTGCGCAAATTAGAAATTCAAGAAAATCAACGTACCTAAGGTGGATTACAGAAAGAGTCATCTCGAAAATACATTTTTGCCCAAACTCTCTATTACCTGGGATGAATATACGGGGATTAGAAACCAATTCGAAACATCGATAAATTTATCGACGGTGTTTTTTTCCCGAGAAGAGGCACCTGCCTCGATCTTCCGTCAAATTAGGTGTTTTGTTGTCAGCGTACATAGGTAAAATTTCAAACGGTGGAACTAGACATATCATCTTCAGTGCAACCACAATGAACATTGCGCGAATTACAAATTCAAGAAAATCAACGTACCTAGGGTGGATTACCGAAAGGATCATACCGAAAATAAATTTTTGCCCAAACTCTCTATTATCTCAATTCATTTTTTACTTCATTTACACTTTCAGCTCGATGCACATATTGTTGCAAAAAAATGTCCTGTTTTTTTGTGCATTTTATCCCGACACGTGCTGAGTTTATGCTATATATTGGCACCTATGGTAAACGTCAAGCGTTGAATTTAGCAAACGGTGGTAAGCGCCGTCCACACTGCACTCGCTCGCTTGCTTTTGTAAAAGCGATCGAGCGAGCAAAATTCTCCCAGCGAGCGAGCATATGACCGTCCACACTGCGCTCGCTCGCTCGCTGAGAGAAATGAAGACCTTAAACATTATATTAACATTTTTTAACCATTTTTAACAAAGGTTTTCAGTTCAAACTAATTATTTATTTAACTTCCGAAGAGTTATATTCGCAAATTGCTATGTAAAAATAGAGAAACATAGAAAAGGAATACTAGTCTGACTCCTAAATAGCCATGTACACAAACGAAAATAAACGAAAAGGGGTGTATATAGTATCATGGTATCTCAAAATTAGATAATGCAATCGCAAAAATGAGTCAAAATATATGCATTAATCATTCTCAATCAAAGATAAAGCGACTATTTTTTTTTAATTAATTAAGGGCACCTCCCGACATTATTTTTAAAAATTTGAGCATAAAAACTCTTGATATATTGAAATATACAATAAATAATCAAATTTTGAAGAGACGTTTTTTTTACAAAAACTTGTTCCTTTTTTTGAGCTAGCTGGCCTCGTTGCGCTCATCTAGGCAGCTAGAATTTGGAGAGGAACACCTTATGTGAAAAAGTGAACATCAAAATACTTATTATATATTATACCATTTTTCATAATATTTCAATAAAGAATACGTAGCCATATGCATATATTTCTGAATCAAATGAAAATAAAATTCGCAAGTAATAGAAAATTATTGTAAAAGCTGTTCCCTAAATTATTGTAGCTTGATTGCATTTTTTGAAAATTTGTAGCTAGATCAATTTTGAAAAGGAACATTTTTTTAGGAACACCTCGTGAGGTGCTCTTCAATTGATCCTTGGCTTTGCTTTATGACGCAACACTATATCTGTGACGATTGCTGCGTTAACTATGTATGCATAATTACCACAATCAAATAATAAATCAAGGTGGTTAAACAATAATTAGGAAGTATAATAAGCCATTCTGTTTAACGTTCTATTCTACTTGTGCATTTATTAAAATACATGTGTACATGTAGATAAAACTTTAAAGGATATTTAATCGAAGTTCTTGTTTTACGAAAAACTTTGATTTGAACTTGAACCCGAACACAAGATATATGTTCAAATGTCATAAACCAGCTATCAAATAACCAATGCTTCTATCAATTGATAAAATATCATTTAGCATGATAAGTTTACATGATTATATAAATAGAGAAAACTCATTTTAAACAACTTCATAGTAAAATGTATATTTTCGCTTATAATTGGAAATATTTAAATAATTTAAAAATAACATTGGATATTTCAAAAGATCATTTTTGATTGATTTGATTGTAAATATACAATTGCATGATGCCTTGATTAGAATTCCTGATTAAAGTTGACGAATCATTGAAAACATTAAAGATATAATATTCCTATGAATCCCCACATGTAACCTTAAAGTCAAAGAGCAATCCACTCGCTCGCTCGCTTTTACAAAAGCGAGCGAGCGAGCGCAATGTGGACGGTCACTATCAAAATAAGCAAATTTATGGATTTTCTCGTATTTCATCGTATTTTCGGTGTAAACAAGGGATATTCATTCGAAACAGGAAAATCTTCTGTTTTGTTTCTAACCCCTGTATATTTATCCCAGCTATTACCGACTGCGGAAGCCCGCGGGAGAGTGTAACACTGACAGATGTGACTGTGCATAATCATTTGTAAACCTGCAGCAGCTGAAAAGATATTAGTGATCACTCAGAATTAAATACATTTAAATAGAATCATGCCTGCTAGGTTCTATATATTGATAACATTTTACATAAATCTGAGCTACGTTCTATCAATCGGCTCAATTGGCGTCTATGATATTACCGCGGTAAGATAATATCTGTGCTTTAAATGGGCGATAATGTGAGATTTATTAAAGGCAACGTCACAACAGAAGGTCCATGTAAATATATACACTTTTGCGTTTTGCGGGTCTGCTAGAAATGGTTCTTGTTGGTAAGAAAAATACTTGTGAAGCGCAAACCAAAATTCTACCTCTGTGACTTTTGAGGGTACATTTAATACGAGTAGCTATTTCACACCGCCGATTTGCCTCAACTACGACGCGACGCGACTAGTCACAGTCGTAGACAGTCTTTGGCTGATTGAGGCAAATCATAGACATATTAGATTATTTGTTTACCGCCATGGCCCGAAAGACAATGCGAATTGTTGCGTCATAGATATTATATATTTGTTTGCAATGAGAAAAATCATTCAGACACACAATTATTGGTACTGAATAATTAAATTGAAATAAAGGATAAATAGTTGATTCATGGAACAAATATTTTGAAGAAAAGTAATATTTCCTTAATTATTAATTCAGTCAAATTACAGGAAATACAAATCGATGTTCATGATTTTTATTTAATTTGTCTCATCATTTTGAGTTCATGTTCTTAAAACAAAAATCCTCAATTGATCTTGATCTTGATAGGTTGAGGTGAGACGTCGTATGACATTCATTCACCACGCATTCGCCAAGTATTTAATTAATACATTTTCGAACATAGTTTGAAAAACCCTCGAGCTGCTCTGGTGCTATTTTGTAGTTGTCAAATGTAGTTTTAGATAAACCATTCCAATCGAGAATGGTATTTGGAACAAAGCTATATTTGTAAGTGTCTGTACGAGTATAAAGCTGTTGAAAAGTATGGGGATGGTTTTGCCTA
>LQRL01185853.1:0-20740 GCA_001703475.1 Hydroides elegans
CGGGCTAGATCCTGATTGGATCCAAAAGAAGAAGGAGGGTGTAGTCTTCTCACGTGATCACAAAACATTTTACTTGCACGCCTGCAGTAAACTGCTATTAAACATTAAATAAAATATCTTACCTGATTATTTTTCATTCTCCTTTATTTATTTTTCGATTGTGGTAAATGTGTGTATATAGTTGACGCAGCAATCGTCACAGATTTATTGTTGCGTCATAGAACAAAAACCAAAAAAGTATTCAAAGAATAATCGCTTTATTATTTAATTGAAAATGAATAGTGCCGATCTTATTTACTTTTAGGAATACATAATATATTTTCTAGACACCATTATACCATATATATTCCTATTCGTTTATATTCATACTATAACATGACTATTCAGGAGTGACACTAATCATTTTATATGTTCTTCCTTTTTTACATAGAAATTTGCAAATATATGTCTTCCTAAGCTCAATTAGATAATTATTGTGAATTAAACCCTTTTTAAAATGGTTAAAAATAGATCATAAAATGTTTAAGGTCCTCCAAACTCTCAGCGAGCGAGCGAGTGCAGTGTGGACGGTCATTTACTCGCTCGCTCGCTGGGATAATTTTACTCGCTCGCTCGCTTTTACAAAAGCGAGTGAGCGAGTGCAGTGTGGACGGTGCTATAGATTTAAAAGCATATAATAGTGAATATTAATAACCATGATTCTAAATGAACAAAATAACAGTTTTAAAGTTATTAAATATTGTAGTAGCATTTACAATGTGTACATTGTATCGGAACATTGTGTTAGCTGTTTTATGAATTAAAAATCGATTTAAATAGTTAAAACCTGTTTAAAATAAACAACAATAAAACATAGCAGAGCGTGGTTTCGATCCACGGACCTCTGGGTTATGGGCCCAGCACGCTTCCACTGCGCCACTCTGCTCTCTGCACTTTAATGTCAGCTTGGTTATTTATTCCAATTAGAAAGAAAATCTAGATTATTAATCACAAAATCACACCTTTGCTGGAATCTTATAAAATATTTATGTGATTAGGTCATGCATTATTTTTATGTTTGTTCTAGTTATAGATCCTAGGTACACCATTTCTCTCTTCATACATACATGAAAATATAAAATATCCTGAAACATATTTAGTCTTCAGCTAATTCTTTACCCATGGGGAGCTCATACTCGCTCCCTCGGTTTATTAATCATTTTCAAAATAGGATATATTTCGAATTTACACTATATCCAATAATGAAAATAGTTTGTAAATGGTTTATTTATGGTGTTTCATAGATTTCTTAGGCCATATCTATGATGATTCATACGAGTGGATCAGCTAAAAATGTATCTTTTGATGTTTTAAAATATATTGCATTATTTATAAATAATTGCGCTGTAATGAAATTCAAAATTCGATATTTATTGGAATGTGATCAACCTTTTGCTTTATTTCAAAGCGACAGTGATTCACGTGATTCATTCTAAAGAGCTGAGTGATTAATTTGGCAAGCAATCAATGACGCAATTGAACCTATAGCCTGTTACCTAGCAACGCAATTGTACTTGACGCGTGTCATTTCGGCCTTTTAGATTTGATGTAGTGCATATCAATGATTAACATCATTAAGATATGTGTGGCGTAAACTGTTATCGATTAATAAGTAAATATTTAAATTATTTATTACACTTCCTATGTTGCTTAATATTGTTAAAATAGTATTGTTTTGTCATTATGAAATGTCAATTAACGATGTGAAAAGTACCACAAATCTTTTTTGCTGACGCATAAATCATTAAGTTATGTAGCGGGATTCTCTTTATATATTTTGCATGTTGTGATATAAAATAATTCTTATTTTGTAATTTAACGTTAAAACACAAATGATTAATAATCCGAGGGAGCGTGAAAGGGCATATTGAGCATTTAACAATGGTCATATCTAAACAATGCATTAAAAACTTTAAATTAAATGAATATGGTAAGAATGCGAGATAATGTACCTACAAAGGGAACAACTTTCAAATTTTAAGTTACATTGTATCAATACTTTTTTAGATGAAAACTGGTAAATAGGCTTTTAGTGATTAATAACCTAAGGAGCACGTCTATCCTACTAGGGAAACGTGCATTTCTGGATTCTTCATGTTTTCATTATAACAAAGAGGGCTGAGAATATTTTGAGACCACCGCTTTATCATGTTTATAACCAATAAATAGAAGTTTTCGATTATTATATGTTTGGTTTATCATTTATTAAAGTATAGCAGAGCGTGGTTTATGTCCGAAGACCTCTGGGTTATGGGCCAGCACGCTTCCACTGCGCCACTCTGCTCTTGTTGCAAAATGTTTCCATTATTTTGTTGTCATCGTAACTGTAATGTTGTTTTAAAATGATTTAACAACTTTTTGAGAAAAAAAAACATGTCGTTGGGTGCCTTTTATCAATGAATATTTGAGAAAAATTGAAACTATAGATAGTCATAATACAAATATAATTTATACACACAAAAAGCAATTCATCAGTTAATTCGTTTATTGTGCAAATATTGGAATTGTGAAACAAATAAAAGTAAATATATATAATTTCAATATTTTTTTTTCATTTTAGTTGTTCCAATTTTTTAAAAATCAAACTATCTATTGTGGCTTTACAGTTTATCCGCGAATAAATTTGCGCCTCATTCGAACTTGTCGCATTTTCTTATCGGTGACTTTGGTGATCGATTTGATGGTTTTCTTCTGAATAACGCGTCGGCTTTTTCCAGTGTCTTTTGGCATGCACAAGAACACAACAACAAGAATTTCACCGAGAAACACCATGATGTGCTCGCGAGTGAAAATGTATTTCAGGACGTTTCCGATTATTATGAAAAGTTGGTCGATCGCCGTTGCGGCTTTTGGCAGCAGCTCAAAGATTTTGGATATTCCTGTAAAATCAAAGTTTTACGAATAGGTTAACATACACAATTTTATAAGCAAACACACTTATAAGTGACTAACAAACAATATGCCTTCTATACTGTGAAATATGAGAAGTTAAAGCACGAGTTTATATGTAAAGATTGTGGTTTTAAACATATAAATCTATCTATTTGTTTGTATATAAATTGTTTATATTTTGAAAATATGGAAAGGGATTCATTGACTATAGCTGAAATCTTATTGAAACTTTAATAACAAGTAATAATATCACATTTCAATTCTAAATTTTAGCATTCATTTCATATTTTTAGGACCTAGACAGTTTGGCTATAAGATAAGCACACGTACGTACCCTCAAAGTTCGAATTGCCATCCAAAGCAGATAAAATATGCTTGCAATCAACTAATCTTGCAATTGCTGTCACTATCACTAAGCACAGAATAAACGTTTTTAATTTCCTCCCCATAGCCGGTCTTTGTTGAAATATTCACTATATATGTATATTAAATGTTAGATTTCGCTAAAAGCGCTGTACATCCGAGGAATGAAAGTAACCAAGTGAGTCTTGGATACATAAATTCATGTTTCAATTTATAATTTATTTTGACGTAACAATCTATTTTATATTATGACGTCACAATTATGAATCCGAAACTATGTTCGGTATATTGACGCTTCATGAATCGATTCCATTAAGTAAATAAGAGCAATTTAATGAAAAAAAAAAAACGAATGTATTTCATTTTAATATGTTGACAATAAATAGCAAACAAAGAAATGAAAGTGGTTTTATAGTGTGGGTACATTTACATGTATATGAATACACCTACTGTTTTGCTACCTCAAATACTTTATTTATTATTAAAACACTTACATGTATATATGCAATAATTGTTTTATTCTAAGTATTTAAAGAAATGTGAATTTCCCTTGATTTTTTTTTAGTTCTCAGAGATGAAAATTTACGATACTTTGTCCGATGCCACTGGATTTTCTGACCCAACTTTTCAAAAACTCGGGATAAGTCTATCAAATAAAAGGATATATATCATACCACAAACGTATAGTCATTTTTGCATGTGTATCACAAATGAAGAGTTTTTGATGCTTCTTCATATGATTGCTACATCTTAATTATTTGCGTCATATTTCTCCTAAATATTTGCAATAATTCGATTTTTAAAATAAAACTAGATTAATAGTGAATTTGACTTAATTTTGACAAATATATAGTCTGACATCTAGCTTGTAACTTTTTTTACACAAATCTATTATGCATCAGACAGCTGGATCGTTTAATTGATGCTACAATATTATATGCTTTTTAGTCCCAACTGGGGCCTAAGGGCCTGGAGGGGGCTATTTAAACAGGTTCATTGTTTGGGTCCAAACAGAAAGTCAAAAAAGTTTCGGCCTAGCGCAAAAACTGCAGCATGTAGCTTAATTCACACATCCCTAGGAAGGAATGTGTGAAACGCATCAAGGTAGATGTGCGAACTTTGTTTATGTTTAATGATGAGTTGGTATATTTCGTTTTAAATACGAAAAATTGCAACATTTTTGGGGATATATGACGTAAACAATTATGATGTAACAATTATATGTAGCAACAATATCTAGGAATAGTTTACTTGTGACGCAATTGATCCATTGTCGAATTTGTTTAGCAATGGTTAAAATCATTGCAATTGGGTCTTTTGAAATCTTATTTAAATGGCCTGAGACCACTATTGATTTACTTATATAGTTCTTTATAGCATATTTCGTCACTGCTCTTTTCACAACAAATTCCGAGAAGCAAATCATATATCGCTTCAAAGAACAATCCTAGACTGTTAAAAATATGAAAGTTAAAATATAGGTTGACCATCTCGTTTTCGAGAAAAAGCGGGATTTGTAACGGTACCATCCGATTTCTATGATTTTGTGACCTGGCCTATTTGCTGGCACCAAAATAGACACATATTTTCCTCCGCCATTTTAGAAAACTAAATTATGCATGAGCTATAATCAAATGGTTATTTTCTAAATCACATTGGTCTACTCTATTTGTATGCAAAGAATCAACCCAAATAATGCATATTTGACAGAAATATAGCACATTTATTGTGGAACTCGGTTTGCGAATTAACTTCCGGGTCATGGTCAACCAGTGTGATAAGTTCCAAAACAAAATAATAAGTGGTCTAATTCCTATCAGCGATGTGTTTTTCCTTCAATTTAAAAGATTCTCTAGCATACAAAATGTCAGTTCGTTAGAAAACATAACCCCGAGTTTCAGACGATTTGGTCCAAAGCCCTGGTTGCTATGGCGATTTTTCACCTCCCCTCCCATCCTTTTATGGGGTAAATTACAAGACTTTTGGCTTATAGTTATTTACGGCAGATATGAATAGCCTACTTTTGTGATGTCCAAAGAGGCTGTAATTTAGTTTGAAAACCCATTATTCTTATTTCATGGCCTCACTGTGCCTCTCAACAGACAATAAACGCAATAGAAGTTAACACATGAAATTTATAGAAATGGCTATCGGAATTTATAAAATACTGATTTTTAGCCAAAATCAAGTCGATTTGCATAAGAAAGGCCATTTAAGTTGACACATTTTTGATAGTCATGTCCAATTCTTGCTGCAAATGATTTATTCTAGATATATATTTGTGCTAAATACATCTTACGTAGGGTTTTTGTTACAATTTGGTACCAAAATAACATATCTTCCTCTTTAATATGCTGAGAAACATGGCATTATATCAAAATAGATCCAATTTTTGTCGGTTTTGCATATCAGGCCTGAGACCACTATTGATTTACTTATATAGTTCTTTATAGCATATTTCGTCACTGCTCTTTTCACAACAAATTCCGAGAAGCAAATCATATATCGCTTCAAAGAACAATCCTAGACTGTTAAAAATATGAAAGTTAAAATATAGGTTGACCATCTCGTTTTCGAGAAAAAGCGGGATTTGTAACGGTACCCTCCGATTTCTATGATTTTGTGACCTGGCCTATTTGCTGGCACCAAAATAGACACATATTTTCCTCCGCCATTTTAGAAAACTAAATTATGCATGAGCTATAATCAAATGGTTATTTTCTAAATCACATTTGTCTACTCTATTTGTATGCAAAGAATCAACCCAAATAATGCATATTTGACAGAAATATAGCACATTTATTGTGGAACTCGGTTTGCGAATTAACTTCCGGGTCATGGTCAACCAGTGTGATAAGTTCCAAAACAAAATAATAAGTGGTCTAATTCCAAATATTTGTTTTCTCTTTTCATATAACCAACAAAAACTCATGTTGTGCTGTAACGGGTAATAATGAAGTTATACCCTACTATGATTTTTATAATTCTAATATGTATCGGAAGTTAAAATCCTAAATATACTATCCGTTAATTCACTCAAATTCATATTCATATTCATATATTAATATTCATATATGCCTCAATAAATTTAAGATTAATCGTTGAAATTAGTTAATCAGACTTTTAATTTAATTTTGAAAATAAAATAACCATGAAGTAATTATCGCATATTGCGGGAGCAAATCTCAGTTGATACAAATGCTATTATGACGTCAAAATATAAAGCTGCAATCAAGATAAAACAATCTTATTTCATGCGTCACAGAAGAATTTATTTATCTATTCCCTTGGTGATGTAGTCTTGAAAATAGATTGTCAGTAGTGTTAGAAAGCCTTATGTATTCAGATGCGGATTGCGATTTAGTTATAAAAGTTATTGATTACTGATGATTTTATCGCGACTTTTTGCTGTTGTTTTGCTTGCTTCAACTTTTATTATCACCCCAGATATTGATCAAGTTCACAACGATGTAGAAGTCCTAAGTTTTAAAGAGTTGGCTTTTGAAGCCGAAGTGACTTTCGGTAATAATACCGAATTTTTTGAGCAGAACAATGAAGTTTGTGTTGCAAAAAAGGAGCATCTTTTCGTTGCGGAAATATGTCTGCTAGAGACGACAGATGTATGCCCCATGCCGAAATTCGACTGGAATACAACATGTGGCGACTTTGAACATACAGAATGGGATCTGAAAATTGAGGCTATCCCGTTTTTGCAATGGAGTGGTCCAATCGTTGAAGGCCCGATGCATTATCTGCCGCCAATCACATCCATAGACGAGACGTTGAGGATTTTGATTCCCTTTTATGAGCTGTTGCAGTCCAGGCATAAAGTCCTGACATTCGCAGGTACGATTATTTTTCTTTGTCATTACATGATATATGAACAGAAGTTGAAAATACGTAATTTTCATATACTGATTTTCATTACCATGAAAACATATAATATAGATTATAGTTGCATGCTAGGGAAGTGGATTTATTAGAATAGCCATTGCATTTCATATATTATGTCTTTTTCAGAGAGAATGCGAGATGCTTTTCTCGACGGCGATTTTGAATCAGAATGGAACTTGGATTTCAAATATATCGGATGGCGATGCATCGAATTTATGATATCAACATTCCTGACATGCCATGTCATGCACTTCTATTCTCATGTGCGAGGTAAAATATGAATAGTTTTTATATAAATATAGAAAAATAACTAATTATTATCAGATTATGTCTTGACGTGCTTTCTTACAATTGGAACATTTCAATGGTTATTATATAACTATGGAATCATATGTTGGTAATTTTAGTGTTTCAATCATTGTTTTGTATTGTTTCCCATAATTGAATAATTCATAAATGCTGTATTGTTATCACAGGCTTGTTTATCAGTTGAATATACCATGTGATGCCTCGAAGTATGAAAACTGCACATGGCCTTGTATTTTTCGATTTTTTTTATGAAGGGAATTTTAGCCATTTATATATCTGTATTTTTTTAGAGCTGGTTAACCACGCAACAAAGAGAAAAGCGCCACCGGAAGAAAGCAGCCATGACTACAACAGGGTTCGCCTTTATCGAAGACGCATGTCCAATCAAGCGAAGCGCGAATGCAAACGCGCGTTGCTGCGATTCATCGCAACTTCTATTGCAACTTCCGATGCCGACAAAATGGATCACATGCGAGCATATTTCTCGATCGTCCGAAATGAACACCGAATGAACTTTTCAATCACAATCCAATTGAACCCAGAGCTCAAGGAATTTCTTAGGATGGCACAGGAAAGGCTTCAGAGAAACGCAAAGGCAGTGGATGTAACGGAAAATTCCTATCAATTCGAGAACAGTTCTGATTCCGATTCTATTGTTATTGCCATTCATAAACTTGTGTTTTGGAAAGAAACTGATCACACTCCGAGTCTGACGTACATGTCGAATAGCGAGCAAGAGATCGAAGAGGTTCAGAAGGACTTGACCCCGGCATGCACAAATGATTCGGGAAGTGCGACTGCTGACCAATATTCGTCCATGGCTGACTTTGATGTGAACATGGACATCGATCAATTTACGCAGTGGTTGGATGATATTGAACTTCCAAGCGCCACTGACAAAGAGTCCACCCAAATTTATACAAACGCCAAATTGGAGACGACATATGACTTCCAGACGACCAGCGAAAAGAATATATTGGAGGCATCGGAATTAGTGGCGGTTCGAAACGATGTTAACCCAGAATCCCCAAGGCCGTTAGGACGTAATATGAATCTGGATCATAAAAGGTTTGAATGGGATGATTGGGATGTCGAAAATCATGTGGAATCAGTCGGTAACGGAGTCGATTACTCTGGTGCTAAATCATTGGCTCTTGAAATTTATGAAGCGGAACGAGCAACCATCATGGACATTGCATATGAAAGCAAATTGAGGAACAAATACGAAATGGAACCGGGAATTCGCATGAACAGGTCCTCAAAAAAGGCAAACTCTGACATGGAAATGTACACTCGATTTGCGAACAACGACATCCTGTCCAAGGCGAAAGACATATGAAACAATTGGCAAAATCTGCACGAACTATTACCAATTTACCCTCTTTATAATAACAAAAATCATAGACGATGACATCATCGGTAAAAATGTAGCATTGAAAATCTTAATTTACCCTCAAAAGAAAGTAATCTGAGTAGAATTTAAATATTTTCATCTTTATAAAGACGAACAATTATAATAAATGCACTTTTTAGTTGTTGCTTTCTATATGTTGAAAATAACAAATGTGAAAAAAAAGAATTCTGATGAAATTTTTTTTTTTCAATCATCAAAGTATTTCATTCGCATGATAATAATTTCAATAAAAGCAATATGTGAACTTATTTGTTTTATTGACAACAATAAACAACAATATTTATATTAAAGACACAAATCAAAACGCGACAAGTCTTTTCGATATATTTTGCCTTCTATTTGGAAGATTATTTATTTGAATATACATATTTTATGATGACATGATAGAAACATCAAGGCGCCAGATTCATCAAATTTTGTTTATTTTGTGTGCCGTCGTTGATCGTTTAATTACCCAGAATCATATTGCATCATCCAAAATCAATGCATTTGTTTTTTTGACCATTCGATACAAAACTACAAGAGCAGAGTGGCGCAGTGGAAGCGTGCTGGGCCCATAACCCAGAGGTCCGTGGATCGAAACCACGCTCTGCTATCCTTTTTTTTTAAAATTTAACCCAATATATACTAATCTCAAACTTCTATTTATTTGATTATCAATATTAAAAAGCGACCCTCTCGAAATGTTCTCAGAGCTATATGTGTCAATAATGAAGAGCACCCCGCGAGGTGTTCCTCCAAAAAGATGTTCCTTTTCAAAATTGATCTAGCCACAAACTTTCGAAAAAATACAATCTAGCCACAAGATATTTTTTCGTATATTTTTTTACGAATCCCTTTGCACATTTTGTTTATTTTTTATTCAGAAACATATAGCTAGGTGTTTAGATTTGAAATGTTATGAAGAATCAGTATTGCTGCTTAGATGAGCACAATGAGGCCAGCTAGCTACAAAAAGGGCCACCTTTCTGTAAAAATTGATCATCTAAATTTGATTGTTTATTGTATATTTAAACATATCAAGAAGTTTTAGGCTCAAATTAGCACCTTTTAAAAATAAGGTCGTGGGTACGTGCCCTTCAATGATGAAATGCACTTTTCTCAAACATACCAACATGAATGCGAACTCAATGAAACAATATCATTTGATTTCATACTATAATTGCATCAGCTCAGTCCCATTATGTTTTCTTTTGGCATATTATTGGAATAATTAATCAATCGGAGATTTGAACGTTTAGAGCAGAGTGGCGCAGTGGAAGCGTGCTGGGCCCATAACCCAGAGGTCCGTGGATCGAAACCACGCTCTGCTATGTTGTGATTGCTGTTTATTTTAAACAAACTTAAATCAATAAAACTGATAATATTATGGTCCGATACAATGTACTCATGGTATATGCTATTACAATATCTAAAAAGGGCAGCCCACGACCTATTTTTTAAAAAGTTGTAATATCAACTTAAATCAACATTTTGATTACGAAGAACAGCAAAATAATAGTTTTTGATCATTTTATTTTTGCAGCCAGCTGGGCAGTTTCTTCTGTTCTAGCCAGCTTGGAACAGAAAACGGAATACATTTTGCGAAAATTGAATTGTTGAATATTACTTAATTACCTAACATTTATTGTAAATAGCAGTTTATTGTACAATTGCAAGCAAGTTTAATCAATTTAGAATTAAATATTCTCAGTATTTTTTAGTCATTTCCATGTTTTGTAGAGAGCACCTTTTGTGAAGAACAGCTCGCGAGATGCTCTTTGCTGATATACAATTAAAGGTAGGGGCAGTATCAACAGTAGACCAGGTCATTGTGGTATTGCAAATAATATAAGACATCAATAGGAATTAAAATCTCAAACCCCAATGTGCAAATTAGGGTATTTATTGATTGCAAAAGGCGATATATGTATAAAAGGGGAAAGTAAACCGGAAGGTAAATGTTCTAAGTCCATCAGCAGTCCGCACGTCGAACAGTCCAAAAGCTTAAACTAAACCTCGCGCCGTTAAAGGGTACATGAAGCAATTGGAAACACATGACAAGATGAGAAAACTATTCAATAGTATACATGAAGGGATATATGCATAAGTGACTTAAATAGAGTCTTTAAGTTGTGGTATAGATCTTTGATCAAACAGTATCTGATTCATGTTATTACTCAAATAAACTATTAAAAAACCCCGATCCAATCTGTGTCGCTCTTGTAATGACTATCATTTGGGGAATATCCTTATATTGTATTACAACGTCTCTCTCACAACGTCTAACTCACACCGTTTTCCTTACATATTCATCCTCATTTGTGACTAGTGACTTGTCCCTAAATCACTATTTTTTTTCGAAAATTCTCAACAATTCCAATTTGTTGAGATATTTCGAAAATAACTCAAAAGGCACTCCTATAATATATGTTTTTACAAGGGCCAAAGGAAAATTAAATATATCCAAGGATAATCGAAATCTCAATCATACAAATTAGTACCCGAGGTGTCGACAGACGGACATATACGGACATGGTTCATTGGTCCTAAAAGCCTATTGAACACATTAAAGCTCAATTATTTCTTGTAGTGATCGACGGACTGATAGTACCTAATACTATAATCCTCCGCTTCGCATTAACGCTTTGGTGGAGGACTGATAACTTATAATCAAGCAAACTCTGAATTAAACACTTTTGCACATATCCCTCTAAAGACTTTTCATGTGTTCTAGAAATCTGCAATCATATGAGGGCAATGTTTTTGAATGTAATCAAGAGCATCGGATTGATATAGGCCATTGTTGTTATAAGTTCTATTGGCCGCGGTTAATATTTGCGCAATGTGTGAATGGTACTGACTTGTCCTTGGAATTCTAATAGTCTAGACTTCTAAACGACTAGACTATTGTGGTAATTAGGAGACGAACTCTATATTCTATTGTCCATTGGCCACGGTGTAAACAAGAGTCGTATGTGAATGACCACTGGTCAGTCTATAATAGTTTGTCAATTGAAGAGCTCTCAAGGCACCAAAATCACTTATTTATTAGAGAGGAACAGTTTCAATTTTGTCGACTCTGGGAATTGTGCAAAATTTCATAAAGTGCATATAAAGGTGTTTGGCCTTAAAGGAAAACTGTAAAAATTTGGTATCAAAATATTAAGTCGTTTTGAAGATATACATGAATGATCAGGTCTGCTGTTATCATTACCTTTCCTTTAGAACATGGAATCGGTTACGGTCATATGAAAATCATCATAAATCAACGTTGAACCTCAATTTGAAGAAAACTGATCTACCGATGCATCTGAAAGTTTAATGGAGTCTATGTATATTATTAGATAATACAAAGTGCAATCAACAAAACGTTTCTATCAAAAATAACTATTCGAGTAATAATAACATGAACCATGCTAACGTTTAAATCGAGAATCTTTTGCGGTCAGTCTTATTAAAGGTACCACACAAATTCCACACTACTAGTTCAATAGTACTCATAAATAGATTTTATTGCTATTTTTTTTCAACCTCTATATTCTTGATGGATATAATTTATATATCCGCTTAGCTTTATAGTCTTATAGTGTACTGTGGTTGAGACTTACCGCAAAAGATTCTCATTTTGAATGACAAAACATTTTAAATATCTATTGCACATTGATGTATTATTCAATTGAATATTTTGCAAATTTAACATGATATTATCCAATAACATACCTAGATTTCATGAAATTTTAAGATATATGGACAAAATGGTAATTAATGAGAATAATTTATTGTAATTTGATCGTAATTGCTATTACTTGTCTTATAACCTATTATTTGCTATTTATGACAGATGATTTAGTGATATTAAACAGTTTAATTATTGCAAGATGGGTTCCTTGTCTGCTCTAAGCTGGCTAAAAAAAGGAACATCTCAGCTGGCTTGGGAAAAATGTACACGAAGGAGGTCAAGGCGGAGGAGGTAAAGGGTCTGGAGTCAAACCACAGCAACCGAGACCACGAAGAAAAAGACGACGGAAATAAGCAGGGACGCGAAATGATTAATTGGTCATCCAGCAATAAAAACAATGGACAATGCTCAAAGAATATCCTTGTAAATATCCTAGATAATTCAATAGCAGGCAATGTGAAACAGAGAATAATATAATTTGTGCATGTGGTGTACACGGTCAGCAAGGAAAGATTCGGAGTGAAAGAACGAAAACAGAAGAGAACAGTGAACAAAAGCACAGTGAACAGAATAGACGGCGAAAGAAGGAAATGCGAAAGGCGCTGAGAATGCTATCGAAGCAACGGAAGGAGGCGGCTCGAAACCAGGCGACGATTGATGAGTTAAGATTGGTGATTAGAAAAAAAAACATATGCCATATGGAAGAACAGAGAGAGAATGAAAGAAAAGGACAGAGACAGAGAAAGGCAAGAAAGTAGTTTACCATACTCTTTCAAATATACGTCGAGCCTTCTATGGAAAGAAAAGAGCGGGGTACTAAAATGCCAAAGGAAGAAGTGGAAAGCTATTTACAACGAGTGCATAAAGTCCAAGAGAGAAACAAACTATTAGATGATAAATAACATATAGAGACCCCAGACGCACCGAAGGAAAGAGCAAAGTCGGCACTGTGGCCAAGTGGGATCCCGTATCTCTTCTACAAGAGGTGCCCTAAAGTCCCTGAAGTCTTGTGGGGACTGCTTGTTATAGCATGGAGTAAAAGGAATCGAACCCAGGGCCTGGACCAAGGCAGAAGGCTGCTTTGTATCAAAAGATGTGGAGGGGAAGATATACTTTTTGGTGCTAGCGAGACGATTAACCAGTTACATGACGGAAAATGGGTACATAGACACATCAACCTAGAAAGGAGGAGTGGAATTATTTACTGAATGTTGGGAACACAACAGCTTAATAGCCCAACTGGTATGTGAATCAAAGGTGAACAATGGCGATATCAGCATGGTATGGTTTACCTGGCCAACTCATATGGTTCAGTACCACACGCACTAGTGAAGCTATCCCTCAAAAAGTACCATGTACCATCAAAGGTCCAAAACACAATCAGGGAATACTTCGACCAGCTGAAGTTTAGATTAACCATGGTAAACTATACAACTAACTGGCAGCGAGTGGAAAAAGGAATAATAACAGGCTGTGCCATCTCAGTCACTGCATTCCTTGCTTGCAGCAATTGACATCCTGATCAAGACCGCGGAAAACGAATGCAAGGGACCGAAAATAATTGGAATCCAACCAGATTCGCTCGAAGATCTTTATGGACGACATGACAGTCAGCACCGCCACCCCTTAAACTCTACAAGCTGACTTGCTGAGCCAAACAATGGTCAAAGCCAAGAGTAAAATTCTAAATCAGGAGCTAGTACACCAGTAAGACAGGGACGACGAGGCCTAAGTGCCAGCGATCGTAACGAAATGAAGTGTAGCTGACACAAAGGAAAGAAGGACAACCGCCCTTACACAGGGCTGGTGTTGATATCAAAGAAACTCTACAAGCTGACTTGCTGAGCCAAACAATGGTCAAAGCCAAGAGTAAAATTCTAAATCAGGAGCTAGTAGACACAGTAAGACAGGGACGACGAGGCCTAAGTGCCAGCGATCGTAACGAAATGAAGTGTAGCTGACACAAAGGAAAGAAGGACAACCGCCCTTACACAGGGCTGGTGTCGTTGGAGACACGACAATGTGTAAGCGGCACTAGCAGCAATACTAGACCCAATCACTAAATTACAAAAAAAACGATCAAAAGCACTAAGGTTTATCAATTTTGTTAAACCAAGAGAAACTCGCAAAAGAGAGACACATTAATATTGATGACAGCTAGTGATAGGTGCAGTGCGAGTGGACCTGAAGAAGCGATTGCAGTTTCCAAAAGAAATAGTGCACACGACGCTCAGACCGACGCTCAATCGAGCAGGTCATCATGATAGAGATGACAATGCCCTGGGACGAAATGATTGAAGCTGCCTATGAAAGAAAGAAAACAAAGTACGATGAGTTGAGATCTGACTGTGAGAACAAAGTCGATGTGGGCACTCGTAGAGATCGGATGTAGAGGCTTCTTCGGGCGATCAGTGTGGACCATGGGCAAGATCATACGAATGCAGGGCAACACCATGAAAAAACTGAGCAAAACATGTAAACAAACATGTAAACGATCATCAAACTGGATATGGCTTAAGCGAAACGATGTGAGCAGGATACCATCATGATCGAGCCCCTGCACTCCTGAAGGCAGGAACTAGCTTCTCTTGCGGCCCGCCGTTTGAAGTGTCGGGTTTATAAAGGGCCAAAACACCGACGAAATAAAACCGGACTACCACTAAAGAAGAGGCAAATCGGGCTGAAAATCGTCATTCAATCTTCCGTTAGTTTAAAGAATTTCAGTACATGTAATTTTTACTCTTCAAATACATTCGTATAAAATTGAATTTTACTAGCCCCACTTGGGGTAATAAGGAATTAGACCACTTAATGTGTTCCTAGAAACTTATCACTCTGGCTGACATTGACCCGAAAAAAAACTCAAAAACGAAGCCCCATAGTAATTGCTATATTTCTACCAAACATGCCTTTTTTGGCTTGTTTTTTTTACACATGGTTAGGATATACAATGGTGATATAGTAGGCTACATATTTATCAAATACAAATAAATGCATATTTTGGTTTTCAAAATTGGCATAGGAAAATATGTGTCTTTTTTAGTGCCAGCAAAATATCAGGTCAATAAATTCGAGAAATCGGAGGGTACTGTTACATATCCCGTTATTTTTTCTCGAAAGCAAGATGGTCTACCTATATTATTATTTTCATATTTTTGATAGTCTATGATGGTTCTTTGCAGCGACATATGGTTGACTTGTCGGATTTTGTTGTGGAAAGGGCTATGTCAAAATATGCTATAAAGAACTATATTAGTAAATCAATGGTGGTCCCAGGCCATAAAACCAATTCATTTTTAAAGATTAATATTAACACGTCATGTTTTATCACATAAATCAATAACCACAAATTTGGCTTAACTGATGTTTCAATTGAGTGTATGTTTGAAAAGTAATATTGAGAACTCCTGCCATTTGTTTAGAAAATAATAGATTTCGCAACATAGCAAACATTGTGTTAGTCTATTTTGATATATTTAACGAATTGTCTTTAAAAATGTAAAAAACAAATCAATGTAAAATCACACCTCCTTGTTTTCATATTTCAAGTTTTATATTCAATAAATGTTTATCTTTGAAAGATTAAAAATAATTGAAATGCGAATTCAAATTGAAATATAGTTTAATGAATAAAAGTATGCGTCCATTGTTTCGTTTTGATTAGAACTTCGTATCATTGTTGATAGGAATAGCAATCATTAAATATTCGAACAATGAATGTAATATATGTTTGGAATATAAATGTTTTATTTTTTTTCATAGGAATCAGTTCTCTTCAGTTTATTAAATGAGCTAAGAAATGTTGAATTTTCTAGATTGATAAAAGTATAATATGATAAACTGTCATTCGTTAATTTGACAGGAGTACCCAACGATTTATTCGGTGAAATATCTATTCTACTGAGGAATCTTATTTGTCGGCATTTTCACAGAATGAAATAAATATTAAAATTTCCTTTTTGCTTCATTAAAAAATGATCATAAGAAAGCATTTCAAAACAATTATTCTCACTTTTTATAACGAAAATGATTTTTTTAAAAAGGTGTTCCCCAAACGGTTCAAAATTCCAAGCTGGAAAGTATTTTACTCAAAATTTCAAAGCCAGCTGAAATTTGGTGGGGAACACCTTTTTGGGAACAGCTCGTGGGGTGCTTTTCGTTTTTCTGTCAATAATTTACGAGCTTTCCAAGCTGGCGAGCAAAGAATAAACTTTAAAGAGGTCTCTAAGTGGTCCACACCTCAAATTAAACTATTACTATATATAACTATAAGGTTAAGAATACCCGATTGCATTTATTTAAAATTTGAAACGACTACTCGTTTTCTTAAAAAAAAAAGGTTTAAGCATGCAACCCACCTGTTCAACCCATCTGTGTGACAGAACATTTGTCACGTAGCTGATGACGTAACTGCTAATTAAAGTACTTAATTTGCATGCATATTGTCATCTTCGGAGGTGAAACCCAAAATAGTTAAGTGGTTTAAATATAATTCTTATATTTTTTTCTCAAAAAGGTATAGGTGAGTCATAATTTAAACAGTCAATCATATTCATTTAAGTTGTTTACTAGAACATATTCCTATTTTGTCCTCAAAATAAATAAGGTATACGTGAAATCAATATAAACTCTTCATATATCAGTAATATGGGGTTTTGAAAATTTTAAATGTATTTTACTTAATGCCGTTTTATGTTCTAGCCAACTGTTAGGGATATTTGTTTATAAACAAATATTATAAATACAGGAGCTTAAATTACACTGAGTAGGTCTGATATATTTATTTGCCTATATTCTAATATATACTTATATAAATGACATATTCCACATTTTTTATCAAATTATATGGTGTTCTCTTCGAGATATAAACAATTTAATTGTTAATTCTAATCATTTGTTTTTTACCTTGCAGTTTATCAGTGGTCTACCCCTATTCAACATCATGTCAATATATGTAATGTATATACCCATTTACAATTCATTGAAAATGTTAGGCTAGTGTACATCTCAAACTAAGACGAATAAAGAAATGGGTGCCCTTTCCATAGGTACGTAAATAGTATAAGGAGAGAAATGCATGCTATATAATCTATTTATTTTCTTATGTTTTTTTTTCTTAACAAAAAATATTTGTGGGTCATTATTAAATGTGTTAAAAATACAATTCATAGAATTAAAATTCAAACTTCGATTATTACAGGAGTACCCAACGAAAGATTTTTAGAAGTGTGTATAATATGGCTTATTTTGGTTTAAAACGAATTCATTTGCAGCTTGATATAGTGAAATATTATTGTTTTAAGTAAACACTTTTTTCTTTGTTTGCCAGCCAGGAAATCACGGAAATTGTTGCCAGCAAAACGTCGTTAGCAAGAATAGATACCTTTCAATTTCTCATGCCCCTCTGAAAATCCACCAAAATTAGTATATTTTCATTTTTTAGCCCTAATTTGCTCATAACATAGTTAATTTCATGTCATAATTGCATTCTATGGACCTTATTTTTTCAATAAAACAAAACAAAAAAATGAAATGTTCATATTTATTTTATTCTGTGAAAATTCCAGCAAGAAAGATATCCAAGCCGAATAGATATTTCACCGAATAAATCGCTGGATTCTCATGTTATTAAGTGTTATAGATTTATATCCTTTATTTATACATGAGAATTTTATCTCAAAGTCATTTTGTGTTACGTTTAAAAAACAAATTTGGTGCTATCTTTACCAACAGTTAGCTCATATCATGAATGATCCATCGTGTCCATCGTGTGGCGTCATCAACTCACACGACACACTTGGGAATTTCCATAAGGTGAACTGATTATCAAAACACTAATTATGATGCAACCGCTTTGTATTTTAGCATGATTTTTAAGGCTTAATATATAATAGTTAATAATTAGGTAAATTTTCTGGATTCTTAAATAAAAAAAATGCATCTCGTGAATTCTTTAAGTGAAAACTTTATCTTTGTTTGTCAGCCAGGAAAGCCCGAAAATCGTTGCCAGCAAAAGGCTTCCAGTCAAAATAAATATCCTTCAATGCTTCATGACGGGCACTGAACGATTTTTTATACATTAATATCAAAACATTTATTTTGAAGTTGTAAGCAAGAAACCCAGAAAAGCTACTGCAAGCAAATGTACAATCTCCTACCAGAATAAAAATGTTAAGAAATCATATATGTATTAGGTTACTCCCTCACAGATTAGTTTACAAAGACTAAATTTAGATACAAATGCATCGGTTTATATACAACCAAACATTAAAGTATATTATAAATTTTAAAAATCGTTTCAAATAAAAATCTTTGGTCTGTTCTGAAAAAGTTGCAAGCAAGGAAGAAGGGCACTCCACGATACATTTTTCAAAAAGTCATTTAATCACCTTTATACAGCATTACAATTACGAACAACAACAAAATAATGCTTTTTGAACATTAATATTTTGCAAAAAGGTGTTCATTTTTTCCAAGCCTGCTGGGTCTTTTTCCTTTTCTAGCCAGCTTGGAGCAGACAGGGAACACCTTTTGAGAAATTTGAAATGTTAAATTTAACTAACTCATCTATAATATATTGCAAATAACAGTTTATTAGACAATTGCAAGCAAGTTTTAACAATTTTGAAGTTATAATTCTCGATAATTATTACGAAAATTAAGACAATACCGAAAAAGGTGTTCCTCAAACTGCCAAAATCTCCAAGCTAGAACGCATTTTCTCAAAATCTCCAAGCCAGCTGGAATTTAGTGGGGAACACCTTTTTGGGGGAACAGCTCGTGAGGTGCTCTTCAAGGAAGAACTGATGCAAGAATAAACATTTACCCGAATAAATCGTTGAGTGCCCTCGCTTCATGTCCATCTGAAAGTCAATCAAACTTTATACATTCCCATGTTATGGCCTTATTTGCTCAAATCTAAGTTAATTTCATACAATAATTGCATTATATGAACCTTATTTCTTTATATAAAACAAAAGGCAAATTTTAATATTAATCATATTCTGTGAAAATGTCAGCAATGAAAATATCCCAGCAAAATAGATATTTGACCGATTAAATCGCGCCTGACATTGAAACATATTGGTTTGAAAATACAATCTGCTTGTTTGATCCTGGGATGAATATATTTATCCCGGTTTGTTTTAAAACAGAACGAAGCAATTTCGTTAATGACATCATAATATACATTGCGCGTTTTTATATCGACAATTCAGAATTGAAAACTCGGATCCGCCTTTTTCATGTTTGATTACGTAATATTTTGATGACGTATTTCTGAAAGCGCGGTTCTTTTGGCAGGTGCATGCTGCATGTTGATTGTTGAAACAAAACAAACGAGTTGTAAAATGTAAATAATTTTTCTCTCTGAAGCATTGAAGAAATGGAGTGTATTATTTGTGATAAAAAAGAAAATCTATTTGCTAATATATACAGCGAGGCTCAATTAGATGACATATCAAACTGAGTTCCGAAGGACGGATTGATTGCAACGCAGCCGCATGTTGCACAACTTACAGACCAAATTCTCAACCAAACACATATATGATTTAATTAAGAAATCCAATTGTTCCGAGACACTCGATTTCCAGATAAGACACAAGTGACAAGGTACGTATACGTTTTCTTCAACATTGAAAGTAGGGACGCGGTCGTTTATTTTTGTGGATGAATTTTACTCTAATATCATGGGTTACTCCCCACCTTGTCACAGACATACGAGTACGTAAAGGGCTATTTAGAGCTGTCTGTAACGTCATTTTTAGGCCCCAACCCCAATGGTTCAAGTTGGGGACCTATAGATTTGGGGTGTCCGTCCGTCTGTCCGTCCGTCATCGATTTAATTATTTTTAGGCCCCAACCCAAAAGGTTGGGGGCCTATAGGTTTCGGGTGTCCGTCCGTTCGTCTGTCCGTCATACTTTTTGTACAGGCCAGAACTTTTGAACGGAAGGTCCTGGAGACAATGGTTATAGGCTCAAATGAAAGGTCTTCGTCCGTAGATGTGCCTTTTGACAATTTCGGTAAAAACACCCGACCGGAAGTTGTCAAATTGGCCAAAAATAGCAGTTTTTAGGCCCCAACCCCAAAGTTGGGGGCCTATAGAGTTGGGGTGTCCGTCTGTCCGTCCGTCTGTCCGTCTGTCATCGCTTTCTTGTACGGGCTAGAA
>LQRL01185861.1:7896-23389 GCA_001703475.1 Hydroides elegans
AACGGACGATTTCGGGGGTATATACCGATTGCTATCATCATTTTCCACAGGGCCTTCCTCCATACCGTATCGAAGGCAGCCTTGAAGGCAGCCTTGGGACGTGTTGATCTTGGGCTTTCTCTATGACCTGTCTAACAATAAATATGGCGTCTAGCGTGCCTCGTCCGGGTCTGAAGCCAAATTGTCTCTCACCAGCTGCCTCCTCCGTCTTCAGCTTCATCCGATTAAGCAGGATTCTGCTGAATACCTTGCCTGGGATAGAGAGGAGCGAGATGGCTCTGTAGTTGCCCGGATTGAGTTTATCGCCAATCTTGTGTAAGGGGGTGACTATCATGCGTGCCCAGTCTTTCGGAGTCTTCTCCTGCACCCAGATGACGTTGAATATTTGTGGAGCATTTCTATCATGGGCTTCACACCCGCTTTGAGGACCTCGGATGTGATATTGTCGATGCCGGGGGCCTTCCGGTTCTTCATTTACTTGAAAGCCTGCTCGATTTCCTCTAGGGAAATGGGCGGGAGGTCATCTGCTTTCTCTGGGGGGCCGGGTAATTCGTCTATGACGGGGGGCTGGTGGGGGAACGCGGTAATGAGGTTGGCGCTAAAGTGTTGTTCCCAGCATTTCAGGACCTAGTTTTTGCCTGTGTGGGTGTTTCCTTGTTTGTCTTTAACGGAGCTCATTGGTTTCCTCGGTTTTCCCTCGAGTTCCCTGAGTGTTCGGAAGAGGTTGCGGTTATTGTTGTGTTTATGGTCTAGCTCAAGTTGTTTGATTTTGCATTCTAATGCATTTTGCTTTCGGGCTTTCACCGCCGCTTTCACAACTTTATTTGCTGATTGATAGAGGGCTCTTTTCTCTGCGCTGAGAGGGTTTGATATCATTTCAATCCTGACACGACGTCTTTGTTCGCAGGCCTCCTCTATACACCGAGACAGTCCCTCTACTTCCTTTCTTCTTTTAAAGCCGACCTTTCTCTCTGCGGTGCTGTTCGTTGTCTCTTTGAAGCCGTCATACATGTTTTCTACATCTTCGGGGTCCAGGTCGAGCAGCGGAGCGAATGCTTCCCCTAGCTTCACTTCGAAGTCGGTTGCTAGGTCGTTCCTTCCCGTGAGTTTGTCCACGTCGTATCGTCTTGGCACTGCTTTTGCTGGTCTAGGCTTTTTTAGTTTGAGTTGAAGATGAGCGAGCATGGGGAAATGGTCAGAACCTATTTCAGCTGAGTGGTATGCCCTGCTATTTTTTACCATTTGTCGTGATTTATTTTGGATGAGCATATAATCTATTTGATTCATATTTTTGCCATTTGGGGATATCCATGTTACACGTCTTTTCTTGGAGTGTCGGTAGAAGGTATTGCTGATAGCAAGGTCGTTTATTGCACAGAACCGTAGCAATTGCATGCCCCTATCGTTTGCCTCGCCTAGTTCGTAGCGGCCGACTGCCTCTGGCCACACTTGTTGTTGGTCGCTTCCTACTTTGGCATTGAAATCCCTCATGACCATGTAGGTTTGATTTTTTTTGGAATGGCGTCTATTTTGCTTTGGAGCATATAGTAGAATTCCTCTACGACATCTTCGCTATAGCTAGAGTCTGGCGCATAAACCTGGAATATCGTTATGGGGCCTTCGACCGTGTCAAAGGTGGCACTAAGGAGACGTTCGTTGTGACATTTGCACTACAGGATCACTTTTGAGAGCTGATTTTCTACTATTATTGCGACTCCTTGTCGCTTAATGCCGTCTTTCCTGCATGAATAATAGTGAAATTGTCTTGTTCGACAGCTTTGGTGAGGTATTATTCCAATGGGTTTCCGAAACGCCTAATAGGTCAATTTTGAATTTGGAAATTTCGTTTAGTAGAATTCCTAGGTTTCCTTCCGTACTTAGTGTTCTCACATTCCATGTAGCTAGTGTTTGTTGATCGGGAGATTCTTAGCACCCTCTTTGCCCGGGACTGAGGGCCTTTGTTTGTGGTGTGCTGTCATGGAGAGTGATAAGCGTTTATGGTACTTGGGCACTTGCTAAAGGACATCCCAAGAGAGCATATCCAGCTGGAACAGCAACCTAGCTGTTCTTGGCTGCACTATCGACGAGCTGCTACGCCGCGTAGTGGCTTGTACCTGCCCCTGAAGTTGCCGTTGGTTCGGGTGAACTCTTCGGCCGCCTTCAGGTACTCAGAGTACTGGTGCTGCTCAGTACACCGCCCCTCGCCCAGGTTCAGTCTGTCAGTCAAGACAGTGTACCGGGGTATGATCGGGTGGTCCAGCACCCTTCCAGGAGCCACTGGGCGAGAAGTAGATAAGCCAATCCAGATTAGGCTTATCGTAGGAATAGGTGCTGACCAGTATGATTAGTAAGCCACTATCAAACTACATCCACAAGCAGTGTTAAACAGCGGTGATCTACATCTACATGCAGCTAGATAGTACTGCGTGCAAACTAATCTAAAGGTACTACAACTACCTACTCCCTATACCAACATTATATATTTGATGATGGTAAGATATTGTCACGACATGACCTGTTTACAATAATTGTTGGTCTTCAGCTTTTATTTTTCAACATTTGAGGTTTGGAATGAAGTCTTTATTTCTCTACTTGGTATCATGTTGTTAGATTATCAACATGTCATCCGGAAGTACCCGGTAGTACAAAACGGACGTATTTTTGTATTGTGATACATTTATCGCAGATTCTTAAGCCAAGATATATCATATGTTTGCTCACAAGAAAAACAAATATCCCACACCTCGCCGTCAGTGAGAACAGATACCATACAATATTATATTCCAAAAAATGTTACGGTTAAGTATAGTTCAATTATTAAAACATATAATACTAGAACAATTGATTTCATGACCTCAGTTCTCTTATGAAATTATAAATTTAAGGTACCAACAAGTTGATTCTCGTCCATATCACTTGTTTCATGACATAGTTATTCATACAATTTTTTTTTCGAGCAGTCCAATACTGTCATCAAATACGGTATTGCACAATCCATAATTAAATGAATAATGTATGTTTTACTGTTTCAATTCCTAATAAAAGTATATTTATATATCAATTAACAAGCACAACCTTTAAAATCATGTCGATTTTCTTATTTCCTTATTCATTGGGTATCGGCACCTCGTCGGACACGCTGGAGCCATAACTAGGAGCCATAGTTACCTCGGTACCGTCAACGACGTTGCTATGGAGATAAATGCGAACCCCATTATGCAAATATCAAACATGCATAACATGGAGATACCGTTTCGTTAGGCCCGCTTTTATGATTATAAATTGATAAAATATATGTATTATATAATAAAGATAGTATCAACGTACCGCAGTGCCTCTTATCGCAATAATGAAAGTTAGTTGTTTTTTATTGTTAGTATTTACTACTCAAGTATTAAATGATGTATATGTATATATTTGATTTCATAAGTGATTAGTTAAAATAGCTGCGAATCATAACCGGCCGCATACGTGTCCAATTATGAGATTTAAGGCTGAAATGTCTTAAAAACCAACACCAATGGCAATTGTGTATTGTGAAATGTGAATCGCTTTTTTTAATGAAAGCTCAATAAAAGTTGTCAAGCACTATTTTAATCTATAGCATAACTGTAACACTACAATTGTGGTTCTGAGTGTTTTCATTATAGTTGTTTATTAGTTTCCATTAAAAAGTATATGATATGTAGAATGTTCCACGATATAAATACAAATATATATCTTTGAGTTTTATGTCTTTAAGATTATTTTTCGAAAACAATGTGGTTTATTGTGAAGTGTTTACTTTGCTTTTCAGTGAAATATCAATAAATGAAGTATAAGAATAAAGTACTTTTGCGGAGTTATTAATGTGACTGTGAGGGTTATGATTTTTCTAGGAAAACAGTTCTATCTATACTTTACTGGAATTATGTAAAATCAGAATCGTGTCTATCTAATCACAAAATAAACGCCTTGTAACAGTCTGCTGTGTTTTGTTATTTCAAAAATCGTAGTAATATTTTATAAGATTTATATCACTCACTGTGCTAATGCACCTTTCTTCTAAAACCAATACATCATTTTCATCACAAGCTCGAGTTTTCAAGTATAATTTTGCACATTATATTACAAAACACCAAAAATCATTAAAACAACTTAACATGTTGCAATGAACATTAAAGTAAAAATGATATAAAAACATGGTCTATTTTATTTACATTAATCAGATCTCAATTATAACTATTTCAAGATTACATTTCAGTTTCGTATTATCGTGGCGTTTTAGAATATCTTCACATACCAATGCATAACCATAACACTAAACATGGTCTTTAGACTATTTTGAATTATGGACTTCATGCTCTTGGAACATAATATCTAAAACTAAACAGTGCAACATAAGCTTCTCCTGTGACTTTATAACCGGCGTTAATAAGGAGGGTCTTGCATTTAAATGTTGCATCAGTGCATTTTGTTTTTCTGTTTTGATATTCGCTTGTGTACGCGCAGTTATCTAACATAACTATTGATTTACTTTTTTACATAAATCAAGGTAATTGTTTCAATGAACTTGAAAATATATCGCATCGAGCTGTTCTCAGAAATTTTAATAACAATTAAACACGTTTTAATGTTTTCATGTGAAGTTCAGCTAAACAATCACATATTCCAATACTTTACTTAAGTACATACGTGTCTGTCATTAACTTTTGTTTGACCTTATTAAACAATTTGTATGTTTCAACTTTATAAGCAATTTCTTCGAACCAAATATATTAAGTCATTTTAAGCTGGCGCTGACCTTATAGTTTAATTGCTTTGACATTTTGTTAGCAACACGAATTCTAGAATATAAGGGTATTCATATTGCAAACAAGCAGCAAGATGATTAAAATGAAGTCGATATACACATTTACGCTGATTGTAGCTTTTCTGCCAATTTTCCGTAAGTATGGCTTCTTTCAAAAGTAATGATGCTTACATTAAATTTAACTCAGATTATGTAAATGGAACTATTATTTGTTATTTAGTTATACACTAATTACGCATGGTTTTCAAACTTATTGTTTAGCTTTGTTTGAATTTAAATTTGATTTAATGTAGAAGATATAAAAATTAACATTGTTCCTATCTATTTATAATGGGCTAGTAAAATTTTGTAAAATAAACTCCCCCTTTTAAACTTTGAAACAAAAGGCTTAATTGTTGTTTTGCTTAATTAATGAAAAACTTTCTGATATTGAAATAGATGAGGACTTCGATGTATTATTGTTGCATTATAGATACTTTTTCCTGTCCTGAGGGCGAAAAAGTAAAAGTAAAGCATGATCAAATCGAAGGATTCCATTACAATGAGGAATGCACCGGACTCAATTGGATACGTCCAGACAATTTTACACAAAAGGCTTTATTAGGTAGGAGGCACTCCTTTGTATCATATTGTGGATAAATCATGGTTAAATATATACATAATTTAAATACAGCAAATGATTGAAATATACAAGTGTTAATTAAAGATATAGATATTGAGAATGCTACATCACATATTGAATGAATAGAAATATACTATATTCACACAATTCAAATAAATATGATTATCAAAACACCCAAGTAAAATTTGTCAATATGTCGATGCCGCCATTGTTTCTTTAATTAATCAATTACATTTATTAATTCAACAATTGAATTAATATTGTTTATTGATTGTTTACTCTTTTAATCTTTTATTGTTAACAGGTTCTGGATTGAATTTCAGCTGTGACAAAGGGAGATGGCCAATATTTAGAATTGCTGATCTAATGTATTCTCAAAATTTAGGTGCAAATAAATTCGTCTATTATCCGTACAAAATTTGTCTGAGTGTGTTGGGAGCAGATAGTGTGACGATTTATCTTAATTCCGTCCAATGTGGATATCGGTCTGCTTCTGTGGTAACATTTGCTTATAAATAATTAACGATTATATCATTGACAAATAGTCAGTTATGTAACTATGTTTAGTGATATTAGATAGATCAGATAATTCATAGACCCAAAGCATGCACATGACATCATTTTTGTAAAGTTATGATATAGATCACTGGATAATATAGAAATATTTCAAACAGTTCCATATATCCATGTTTTTTGTTGCACGATGGTAGCAAACGGGTTTGTGAAACTCGACCAATAGTGCAATAAAATTATACGTGTACAGAAACTCGAATTATGTATTTCACTTATAGCATATATCTGATATAGTGCACAAAACAACACGCACAATACATGTGTGCGTCATAGCACAGGGGTTGCGGCGCTGGACTTGCGTTAGATTACACGTTTTTGTTTTGTGGTGATTTATACTTACATTATATGCCCAAAAACGTGTTTCAATTGTTTATCAATCAATTCGGATATCCTACCCAGAAGAGCTTTTTAACACGGACTGGTTTATATATGTATACTTGTGCAGTAAACTGTTCATGACTATTTTATATGATTGATCTAATCAAACAATAAGCTGTGAATTCATAGCTTATATGATTGATTGGATAACAAAGGTACCTTATATAACAGAAACATGTTATTATGCTAGGCTATACCAACTCTTGAATGGCATTCCTTTTGCTACGAACCTACAGGCGACACTTTAAATTGTGGGGTGCATCAGTGGTTGGTAGTAAATAGACCATCTGAAAATGCTGACAAGGTAACGATGTTTATTTTTCATTCAATATCCAGGCGAAACAATGTGTTAAAAATACAATTTAAGCTTTTTATTTATTTAGAAAAGCTTTGATTTGTTCAATGGAATTCATACATAATGTAGCTATGTTTAAAGAGGAAGTGATGGGGAAGTATTATACATATATTATGGATATATAATCAGTTTAGAATTTGCATGTGATGTTATTAAATATGTAATTTTACTGAACATTTGATATATATAGGCACATTATGCTAACACAAGATATATAACTGCATTGTAAAATTAGTTATTGTTTGATCTACCATTATAATATGATAATTTACAATTTTGTTAAAGGGAATTGTCAAAGTTATTTGATTTCAAATTCATTTCAGGCGCGTATTAAAAATGTCAAGCTTGTCACATGCAAAAAACAAGGTAATGAAGCCATTCCGTATTTCAACATGTTGCCGGTTTAAGTTTTAATACTATTTTTAACTACTTTTGTGAGTTTATATTTATGTTATATTAACCTCACTATGTTATTCTATTTTAAAAATAACAGCGAGATTTGTTTTTATTTCAGTTCCCTTTGAGTGTCTTGAGGGCGAACACGTTCATATGGAGCATGCATATATCGAAGGATTCTATTACAATGAGGGATGTTCCACAGATGGTTATTGGACACATTTTTATACCCAAAATGCGCTATTAGGTATGGTGTAATTCAATATAGTTTAGATTCGTGATTTATTTAAACATTTCTTAGATTGAAACCAACTTATTTTATAATTCGAGCTACTAAAACGATTTGAACAATCCGTATCGGATTACCTAGAGATTTACTATAGGCACATCGTATTAAATAAAGTGCATTTTAAAGCGACCATAAATATATATTGTAATGAATAAAGACTTTTCTATCGCAAACATATCATGATAATATCTGTATAGAAATATGATAACATATTTGGTTCATTTTAGTCCTAGATATTGTCATCGATCAGTATGAGTATTATAAAGTATTAATTTTATTCGATATTGCTTTTTCAAAACAGGGTCTGAAATGAGTTTAAGCTGCAACCCAGGATCAAAATTATTTTTCTATATCCAAGATATCGTTTATCGATACATGGAGGGTGCATTCGAATATACTTATTTTCCATACAAAATTTGCATGAGTGTTTCGGGAACAAACCTTGTGCAAATGACCTTTCATTCGATGGAATGTGGATTTTTCATCGAGTATATAGTATGTTATGTTAACCTTATTATATGAAACTAATATAAATCATATGAACTCAAATTAAATATTTAATTATTTGTGAAATGGTTGGAAAAACAGATCAGCAGCAGGTTTTCAGTTCGATCTGTGCTCGTTTATTTGTGTACGATGGTTGCATCTGATGATATATACATATAGCGCCATAGACAGACATATGTATTTATGTTTGTGGTATATCACTTAGTATCATAGTGTAATAACGTTTTTATTTGTGTACCAGACGATACCAACTATCGGGGAGTATTCATTTTGCTACGTACCAGAATATCCATATTGTAGTGTAGATAAATGGACTGTATATCTTAACCCGTCAGAGGATCCGGTCAAGGTAATGAATTTTTATTTTTCTTCTATTCCTTTACACACATATATATATTGGTACGATAGCGTATATAGGGGACACAGTGACGTAGCTAGTAAAAGCGCTGGCCAGCCATGCAAGCATGAATCTGAGGAACATGAGTTCGATTCCCCGCATGCCCCAAGATTCATGTGAAATATGCTAGCCCCTAGAGATTCATCGATCTGTCTTTGGAATGGTGTGTAATTAAAATGGTAAACGGTAGCACAAAGAACCCCGGTGCATTCATCGTGTGCGCCGTATAATTGACACATTGATTGCTTACACTGATCGACTTATATAACAAAGTGTTGCTGGATAATTGTATAATGTTCTTAAATTGTAACGCGATTCAACCTACGGGTTACAAATGAAACAACAAAAAAATGTGTTTCCTTTTTTATATAGGCGTTTGCAAATTGATCAAGCATTAATTGTTTTATTATCGCAGATGCCTGTTTATTTTCTAAAAAAAAATACTTCGATTTGAAACGTGTAAACCACGTTTTTAGTACATAGCTTTCTGTGATATAGTTTAGTGAAACATTGTATATTTCTTTAAAAGGAATAAGCAATGATCCTTTATAATCAGTACGATAAACATACCCCTTTCTCTTTATATATCATAATTTTATAGGCAGCCTCTATTATCAACAATTCATAACATTAATGAGTGTTTGATATCAACCCAATTTCTTTAATAAATTGCAGTGTTATGACTATTTGATTTTACATTGATTTCAGATACGTGTTAAGGACGTAACGCTTGATGCATGCAAGTTGCAAGGTGAATATGTAACTAAGGTTGTGCAAAATAGTTTTACAGTCATTGATGGATTATGTGTTCATTAAACTGATAGAATATGATAAACTTTTCAGTTGAAGTCACAAACTACTTTTATATTTATAGCTATAGCACTTTCAAAGATAAAAAATACCGAATGCAACCTCCCTTTTATGATTACCTTTTTAAATAAATATGAATACTTTACTGAATTAAAGAACATATATGTGATTGATTGTCAACTTATATAACTCGAATGTTAAAACAATTTTAATTTGTAATCCAAACACATATGGAATAATATCATGTTACAGTTCCGTATTCATGCGATGAGGGCGAACATGTTAAACTAGTGTACGATAATATCACTGATATGGCTTACCGTGAGACATGCTATCCGTCAGGCTCAGACAATTTAACACAGAATGCGTTATTGGGTAAGACACATTCCCTGATATTGCATTGATTGACACATATTTTTTCTTTAAGCAGAACATATAATATTTCATCTAAATAAATCATATTAAAAGTTCAATGTTCATGTTATACGTCTTTGCACAAAAACATTAGTCTAAATCACATATCTTACATACAAGCAGAGCTTTTAATATATTCAGTATCCATTCACTACATTTAAGTAATCTTGTATAATAAATTTATTTTCGTGATAATTACTGATATACAGTTACGTTTTTAAAAACATTCTTATGCGTTTCGTTTTTAAAATGCACTCAAACATTATGTTATTTGATATTTATATATTTTTTTTCAAATTAGGATCTGGCAATAGTTTTGGCTGCGATTTAGGGAGCAATCCTGAATTAGAAATCTCAGATCCAATGTTTCACGACAATGCTAATCAATATGATTTTAACTACTATCCTTATAAGATTTGCATGAGCGTATTTGGAGCATGGAGAGTGATATTTTACATGTATTCAGAGGAATGTGGATATAATTTGAATACTAAGGTATGTGTTACAGACACACACACACACACACACAGTTAATGTACCTAATTAGTAAATAAACGCCTCCTAGAATGGGGTTAACAACGGTCGAGTCTTATGAGATATACGATTTGTGATACATAAATATATTACGTATTTGCAACGTAGACTAGAAGTTTATTTTCACAACTAAAGCTAAAGACATATTCGGTATAATATTATCTTTATAGAAGTGGGTAAAATGATATTAACATTTTATTCATACAATTAACATATACAACTGCTAACAAAACTACATCATTGATTCATTTGAACAACACAAATCATATAATTAATTCATCAGATGATGCCAACTACTGAGTGGCATTATTTTTGCTTCGTGCCCTATGGTTTCACTGAAGAGTGTTATTTTAACCGAATGATCGTTTCCATTCAGCCAAATGAAGGATATGTCCAGGTAAGAAATATCTATGTATAGAGTATATCGGAAATATCATCCATCCTTTATTAAATATGGTTTTAGGGAAAGCAACAAGTTTAGTCACGTCAAATGTAGAACAAAACGTTATAAAAGCTCATTCCTACCATTTGCACTTGAAAAGTTTTAGTAAAATATCAACTATTTCTAGTCATATTCTAGTCATCGTCTTATTATTTATATAAAAATGTGTTAAGAGCATATTATCAACCTTTATATAGTATAGCATCATAATAAAGTGTATTGCATTTATTTTAGTATCCATGTCATTGTACACAATTCAACATTTATGTTGCAATCAATAAAAATCATCATTATTATAATTATTATATTATATTAAATATCGGAGTGTATGTATATTCTTAGATATAAGGTACTTCTTTATACTCTGACAGTTTGCATCACATTTCAAAGAAACATGCTAGTTTAAAATATTTAGGTGGAATGATAATAAAAATAAGTTTGCATCAAGTTTTTTTGTGTAATATTTTGAGTTTTATGTTTAAAATATCAGCCCTTATTTTATTAAATTCCTAAATTAATATAATCAGTACTTGACTCCATATTCATTTCAGACACGAGTAAAGGATTTTAAACTTGATGCTTGCAGATTACCAGCTAGTTCAGGTTTTTTCTTTAATCTATAAATTAAAGTATGCCAAGATTTTTTAAAATGAATAGCTACTACACACATATGCATCGATTGCAAACTCATATGTCTCAAATGATAATAAATGTGATTATGTTTTCCTTAGTAAACTAAACTTATTTTGAATAATATTATGTTACAGCTCCATTTTCATGTGGTGAGGGTGAACATGTTAAGCTAGATTACGATGTCATCACTGAAATTGCTTACCGTGAGACATGCGATTCATCAGGTTCAGACAGTTTAACACAGTATGGATTATTGGGTATGTCATACTCATTGATCTGACATTTATTAACAATGAAATAATATTTTCTATAAACTGCTTGTATTAAATTATATCTAGATAAATCACATTAACAATCAATGTACCTATTGGACGTCTTTTAACATGAACATTAGTCTAAATCAATCAAACTTACATATAAATAGAGCTTTTTATAGATTAAGCATCCCTACAGTTATATAGTCTTGTAAAATAAATTTGTTTTTCTGATTATTATTGATGTTTATTCTAACAAATTTAAATACATTCTTATGTTTTTTGTTTCTAAAATGAACTTAAACATTTTTTTATTTGATATTTATATTTATTTTCAAATCAGGATCAGGAAATAGTTTCGGCTGCGAATTGGGTATCAATCTAGAATTGGAAATCTCAGATCCATTTCTCAACGGCAATATCAGTCAATATAACTACTATTCTTATAAAATTTGCATGAGTGTGTTTGGAGCTGATAGCGTACATTTTCACATATATTCAGAGGAATGTGGATTTTACCGGAAATATAAGGTATGTGTTACATACAAAACCATAACATATTCACATAATGTTTTAACTTAATACAGTTAAAAAAGTTACACAACCGTTACTTTATTGTATACATTTTACTATTACGTGATGAAAAAATAGCCTAGCCTGTCAATTTATACAGTTGGCTCGTGGTCTAGTTTAAAACGCAAACTACATGCATAAACAAGTGGATTATTTTTAATTTAGAAGAGTGGTAAATGATATCAACAGTTGTTTAGTTCAATACACAACAATGCAGCATATATTAAAGTACATCGATGTAAATAAAACTTAATAATGTAAAAAAAAACATATGATTTGTGATTTATTAATAAAATAGGGAATGCCAACACGTGAATGGCATTATTTTTGCTTCGTTCCCTGGGGTGACAATAAGGATTGTGGCTTTTACCGAATGATGGTTTTCACCTTCCAATATGGAGAACCGATCGAGGTAAGAAATATGTATGAAGTGTTTTTCCAACTGAATGGATAACGTTTAGATGTATATATTTGTGCGTTATTGAAAGGACATGACTCATTACTATGTTAATTATTCAAAATCGAGACTTTCATGCAATAAATAAATGATGATTGTTTGTATTTTATATATAAATTTTGCAAATGATTAGAACATGTTTTATTAACTATTACAAGAATCGTGTAATGCTTATAACGCTTTTAATGCTACACTTATTTGTTGTTTTATGGTGATGAAGGTTACATATAGCTTTGTTATACAAGGTTTGTGACAATTTGAAATACCGTTCATACATTTTTTCTTTATTTGGAAATTTAATATTTTAATGTTTTGACTCCATATTTATTTCAGACACGTGTTAAGGACTTCCACCTTGATGCATGTAGATTACCATCTAGTTTAGATTATTAGAATCCAATAAAGCTATCAATGTCTATATAATATAAAAGTAATTGCTACAACACGAATTTCAGAACGCGCATAATGTTTTAATAACGTTTTAAATTGATCAAAATATCAAATTGTGTTGAAAATAATTGTTTTGCTATCCTTCCAGTAATAAAGCGATTCAATCTGTACATGTGTGTTTTTTGTTGACTTCATGGAAGCAATAACACTTATTCATGTAATCCTAATAGATTTGATCAAATTTACATATAATCTATTGGTTTATTAACCTACTTATTTCTATTGCTTACATTATTATAATACATGCTCTCATTTGCATATTTGAAAATATGGCTTATCTATTTATGGTCATAATTACGATCACATTACAATCACATAACAATCAAACCAAGCACTAAATCTAAGACCAACAAAGAACGAACAATTTTAGGACTAGCACAATATATCATTTGCAAAAACGATTTCGCAGTTAATGCCTATTTTCAAGATTAGTAATTTCCGTAGTTTTAAATAGGTAGTTCTTATAACACCTTATTAATGTATTGATATTTTACAATATATGTGATTAAATATCATGGGATCAATAACATACATCAGTAAATGTCAAAGTGCATTCGAATTGCAATGTACAAAATACCCTTTAAAAAACAACCTAATATTTGAATAATTTAATTATTTATTATTTTCCACGCTTCTATATACGTTGCTATATTCGCCTTGATTTGAACCTATTGCATCACCCTTCCATCTAGAAAAAAAAAACTATTATGAAAGATTATGAACATGAATAAGAGAAAAAAATGAATATATACAGTTATCCTGGATTTTGTTAAGATTGTTCTCGTATGAGTTTTGTAACTATTTCTGGAAGGTGTTTCACAGTTGGCATTGTTTTGTTCAAACCATAATAAAGAGTGTAATGTAATCATGGTTAATAATTATATATAAACGGTTATCATATATGGCATTTTGTTTGTCATGTTCTTACTCCTCTGATGCTCATATAAATGTATGTTCCCTTAAAATGTTTCCCGTCAAGGACATGAAAAGTAAACCTATATGATTTAAAGTGTGACACTTCTAGACGCTTATATGTGTTATCAATTCAACTACGCGACTAAATTCTATCCCTTGAAGTAGTAAAATTGGCCACGCTTAAATTGCGTTTTTGCAGGTGAACATTCCTGCTGCCAACCTAAAGAATATCTCAATTATAGATAGCAAAAAAGTTGCTGCTTAACTTCTGTAAAAACTTATTCAATGATGTTTAGCAATGCGCCTTTGATTTATCATGGGACGCAGGGGGTAAAAGGTTCAAGAACATTTACTGCACGAAAAACGTATCCATTGTATTTAGATCAACAGATAATTTTTCAAAGAAAATGAAATAAGGAGTTACAAGTTGTGTCATTTAATTAGATACATAATTTACCATTGCTAGTCCATACCTTTATACGTATCACTGTAAAACATATGAATAAACTCAATCATTACAGGAAAAATAAAACCCCTATAAACTCTTATGACTTTACGACGAGATTATTGTACAACCAATTTTACTTTTAAATATGATCTGAGCTCCATGATTAATGACACAATAAACTGAGGAGAGTATATAAAAACACAAAGGGCTTTGAGAAAAAAGGTCTAAAATTAATAGGAGTTGTTATAGAAACTGTATCACATATAAGTATTACTTCATTGTTGAATTGTGTTTGTGGCATATGTTTTATTAAATTTAAATTAAACGAATATATAGATGTATCCAGATACTTTCAAATAGCATTAAAATAATACACGTAATTGCAGCCGATGAATTTATTGCTTATCTTTTAACACGAATTATGACAATGCACACATAACTTATTATTATGTTTTTTTTTAGAATTTAGAAATTAGAATAAATGATACATATAATTTATCATGTCACAATTGAACATATATTCTCGAATCGTGCCAGGATCTAGAATTGCTTTGTTTGTAGATTTTAATTATTTGTACCATCTGGTAATCTGCATGCATCAAATTTAACGTCCTTGACTATTGTCTGAAATAAATAAGAATTTAATAAACCATGCAAATGCTAATCAGAAGCATCACAAGTAGGTTACAGGAGAGTGGATATTTAATCAGTTGATAATTGTGTTTATGGATTCTTTCTGCAAAATATAACATGAATGTAACATGAAATATGATACAAAGAAGTGCATGAGTACTATACATATTGGTAAACATGCAAAACGTATTTAATCTTTGCAGACATATAATTCACCCCTAAATCATCAGCAGAGCATTATAGAGTAGTTAGTGCTTGTTATTTATAATGGAAACCTGGTTCGACATTTATGACGCCAATCTCTTCTAATAGTCCATAAATAACTCAATTGTAAAATTATTGTTCAGTTGAATAAATCAAATTATTAGATTGTGTTGTTACAAAGTGGTACACTTGAATCGATGATTGCACTGTACATTTCAAAAAAGGTGTGCTCTTGCGTTGCTCTTATTTTGCATTTTCTTGGATTGTAAAAAGAGTGTTACCTCAACATATTCCCCGACAGGCGGCTTGATGTTAACGACCATCCGATTGATACTACAACCTATAATATGGTTGACGTACGGAACATAGCAAAATGAATACCATCCTAGTGTCTGTGGTATCTAATAAATATATAAA
>LQRL01185862.1:0-11563 GCA_001703475.1 Hydroides elegans
AAATCATCTCATCCCGCCCCCCCCCCCTCAAGTTTTAGCTAACTTGCAAATTCAAATATGTATTTGAGCTTTTGAATTAAAATAACAGTTCTATAAAAAAATGGACTCATGATGAAATTATCTATCTTGAAATTTCTTGTTTGCAATATTATTCTCTTACAGCCTGTTATTATTTAATGTATGATAGGTAACTTGGCTATATTTGATCTAGGCCCTAGCATTTAATCGTACACAAAAGTTTTCCTTTTCTACCTAAAGCTATCTGGACAAATGGAGCTGTTCACCAGACCTTTAGTAGGTGAACACCTTTGTGAAAACATATATACAATAAATGTTCAAAAAAGGTTTTTCATGTCCGCAAAAAATAAAAGCCCGAAAACAGAAGCTCGAAAGGCACTTTTGTATTATAACATAGCAATTTATCCCTCCTGTTCACGCAAAAATCGGCCTTGTTGGCATCATTTTGAGCTTTTATCTGGCGTGAACGCGGCTTTATGGTAATTTTATGAACATTTGACAAATCAGGTCAACTTACCTATTTATTTCCATGCGCCCATATAAGGCATTAGTAATCAGAATGACTTCATTGACGTCACAAGCGGCGCGAAACATCTCTGCTTGACACACCACGTGACTCAGTTGACCTTCACCTTGAGACAACAAAAAAGAAAATTCTTTGTGTAAGTTAACCTCAAATTACAATGTTAATCGTCCAATGTACATAGGAATGGCGTTATGGTCAATACCTGGTTTTTACCGACAAAGTGTACCCATTCGACAATACGTCCACGGACGTTGAGCGGACGCACTACTTTGGGTAAAAACTTGGAAAAGTTTTTCGGACGTCCTTATTCGTCGCGGACGTAGAAAAGATGTTGCATCTGTGTCCTTAAATTATGATTTAAATTGCAAATATGAATTGCGTAATGGGTAGTACTTGTTTTTACAAGGTTGAGTATTTCACTCCGTGCAAGAGGTTAGATTGCTTTGCTTTTGAAAAGCCGAAGTAGAAAAGTCGCTGTAACAGGCGCGGATCTAGAAAATGTTGAACCGGGGGGCGCAAACAGTATAAATTATCAGACTGAACCCGGGGGGGGGGGCGCAAATTTATTTTTTGGTCTTACATATAAAGGCGAACAGGGAGCGTGCGCCGGGTGCGCCCCCTCTAAATCCGCGCCTGTGTAATTTGGTGTTCCATGAATGTTTTCCGAATGTTCATTTACGTTACTTTTTCTATACAAACGTCTTCATTGTTGCCAGCTTTATCCATGCATATAAACAAAGACAAATAGAGCAACAGGTACTAGAGTCTCTTTCTCATCGTTGAATTCAGTCAGGCCTGGACAAATGTGTATGAATTATGTCAACCATTTATTGAGTTTCTTACCCACTCCGATAAATTATCTATTTATTAATCCAGTGGTTAACCGTTATGCATGTTTGACTTTATTGCTAGCAAATTTGAGCGCGACCCTTATGAATATTCATAAGCGAGTAATGTTAACCCCTAGTAAATCAGTCAAGCGTTTCGAATCCAACCATGTAATACACGGATTACGTTTCAGTTTAGACGTCGTTTTGCATGCAATGTGCAGTTAACTACTCTACTCTAAGACAGGTTTATAGGGAGCCCTGACGTACTGTTTAGCGAGATGCAGTTTATTGTGATATATTAGTCTACTCAGTTTTCTTGGTTGCTAATAAAAAATGAAAATTAATAGATTAAAGTATATATATATTTCGTGATAATATAAAGTTTGTTATCGGATTAAATGTTTTATGTAAAAAAAAAATGCTACGTTAATGACAGAAATCAACATGAAATGTATATATTTTTTTCTTAACTCACCAACTTAACTTATTCTTAATGTATACATTTAAACATGTAATGTCATGAGGAGGCATGTGGAAAAAAAGGTATCCGCCCATAAAGTCTCCGGCCAAAAATTTCCGGCCATAAAGTCTCCAAAAGTGACACGATGTGCCATAAAGTTTCCAGCCAAAAAGTGTCCGGCCATAAAGTCTCCAGCCATAAAGTCTCCTAACTTTTTGGCACATACTGTCACTTTTTGAGACTTTATGGCTGGAGACTTTATGGCCGGAAATTTTTGGCTGGAAACTTTATGGCACATAGTGTCACTTTTGGAGACGTTATGGCCGGGAACTTTTTGGCCGGAGACTTTTAGGGGTGGATTCGGATAAAAATGTTCTCATTGTTTTGAAACGTTTTGACATAGTGAGGAGAGCGCATTGCAATTTTTGGAATATCGTCAAATATGATATTTTGTCCCAACGTTGACGCATTTGCCTTTTCGAAATCACTACAGCTACTATGTATTTTTTACGGATTCAGTCGAACGGGTCAATCTCCAGGCACGGATCAGGAAAATATTGAACCGGGGCGCCTGTGGTTTAAAATATCAACGCGAACGTGTTTGGGGGAACAATTAAATCCGCACCTGACCCCCTCGCCAAAAAGTAATCTCTTATTATCATAATAACCCTTTGTCAAACAACCTTACGACATTTTTCGATGCAGCTGACCAGATTTTTGAGGGAGACTACCCATGTTTCGTCCACAATATACGCATTATCAACGTCGGGTTATCTACTTTTTCGACGCCACAAGGACGTAAATTATCTATGTTTTGGGGAGGACACATACTTTTATCAACACACTATTCAAGGATTTAATGTTTTAGCAACGTCGACGTGGAACCTTGCAACGTCATGCAACGTTATTTATCAGTTGTTTCGGGGAGGTCACACCCTTTGCTTCGTCCACAATACCCGCTTTATACGCGAGAATTCAAGCGCCCGGGAAACTGGATACCCGATCCCTCATCGTAACAGCACAAAGCGGGCAACAGTTTAGGGTGACACAGCGAATAAAAGCGGGCACAGAAGCAGAAAAGAGTAATGAGGGGGAACGGGGGTTGGAATTTATAGAAAAAATGATAATACAGGGTGTCAATAATCAATTACCTTTATCTCAAAATGGTTGGTCTTGGGTTTCCAGTTTTTATGTGAGAATATTATACCTTATTGCAGTGGTGTGGAAAGTTGTGATAAGGACGGTTGTGGAAAATAATGGAGGACTATGTTTGATGCAATCAATGTGTTTTTTTTTCGATGAACCAAAAATGAATCAAAGACTGTTAACACTTCTAGCTCAGAGTTGACTCATCGGTTGAAACGTTCTTAATTTGACGTGATGAGTTACATTGTAAGCTCTACCGTTTATAAACTTCGACGGCGAACGTTTGACAAAACTCATCTATTTTGTTTCTATTTTGATATTATTCATTATTCAATATATTAACATTCTTGATATGTCATCATATCCGACAGACCCTTGCAGTAGATTTGAGATACAGTCTGGGATTTACTTTTATACGGGGAAATGTATCGTAAAACGTGTTTTGTAGTTATAGATAGTATATTATGCCTGTTCGTATTACGTCCCTAATATATTGAATAAAACATATTTAGTCTTTATCGCACTTCAGTATATTTTTGTTCATAATATTCTAAAGCGAGGCAGTCGGAAGTCATGTGATTGTGAACCATATTTGTGTAAGCGCAATGCCTTTCAACTTAATGTCACGAAACCGTATAAACCTAACCAAATTCAGATAGGTCTTCCTTCACATAATGACTAGATAAAGATAAATCATAAGAAACCGAATTATAAAAAGATAACTGCATTGTTTTTCTCGAAATTCCGGCTTCCCCTTTAAATCCAATATAATACCAATGCTAGCACGCCCCTTGTTTAGGTTCGGTCACCCAGAAATAGCCAGGCTACCCATTGATTGAACTCAGAGAAGCCAATGAAGCCTGTAGAATGTCTTGTAGAGAAGCACTTCATGATCTGTTTCCTTTAATTAACATTGAGTTGTTTTTAACATGTTTAGCTATGATATCACAATAATATTTTACAAATAAAAGAACAATTTTTAGACTATAAAGTTTGTGATTCGGATATTGGAGAATGGTTAATTAAAGGTTGTTAGAGGTCATTTGCTCATCGAAATCCCGCACATTACATGTATCTAATATTTGCATAATAATATATCTTTAGGATGCGTTTTTTTTTTTGTATGCAGAAGGAAATGTTTGCAATATGATGCAACGCAAAAATAGAACACGATTGCAACTTGAATTGTATAGCGACGCTCGATATACAATTTTTACCAAATGTGCAATATAAGAATAGCTAGCATTAACCCGAGGAATATGTTCAAAGATGATTAGGGCAACTGATCCAGGAACAAACTGTAAGCAACCAGTCTGTAGCTAAAAAGATCGCACCACAAATGAATATCAAATTGATGTCAAAAATGCTATAGAACATTTTCTTTAAACAATCCGGTGCCTCTTTCCTACGCCCCATTGGTTCTTCTCAGGGGAGGGAGTTGGCCGCTGATATTTTTGCACGGATTTATTGGTCTCACTTTTTACAGTCGCGTTCTGGGCGTGTTTAACTTGTCATGTGATGTCCTTAACTGCGTGCCTTAAGGGTGCAATGTGTCGATGCAATGGGGTTTCTATAGGGCATGCCGACAAGGGGGAAATCGGTAAGAATATATACAGAAATATTAGGTCCAAAAGAACCATATTTTTCAGTAAAGCGAAATTAACAAGTATAAATCAAAAGAACGTTTAAAATGGAAGATTTAAGTGTTCTACAAAAAGATTTATGTTTTCATTTGCACAATATATTTTGAAGCAGTGTTTATTATGTACGCCAACATGCCATGAATTTAGGATACTTGGTTAAATCAATTATATATTATTTGTGACAGCAATAGTTAGCACAGATTATAGTCAATTAAAAGTGTTGATGCACCCGTGGTTATAATCGATTATAACACCGCTTCGATTTAATCATGACAAACTCGGGAAAACCATTAAAAAAAAAAGAATATGGTTTCTAATGTTCGACCTTCAAAACATTTCCGATTGGTTTTACCCTGAAGATATATCGTGCAACTTTCGAAACGCTAGACTGATTTATTCTCGACAATTTGCGTCGCAAAACCCGCCCCCCTCCCCCGTTGAAATATTATCAAGCATCGGTTCGACACCAGAATTGATGCAAGCAATCATCGATTCTATATCTTCTTTCCTTTACAATCCATAGCTGCTTTCTAAGAAGCGCAATTCAATATCGTGGGTTTTGAAAATCGATTGACAATTTGACAGATTGTGACTGGTTGTTTATTTGAATGTGGAAACTTAAGAGCAGCAATAGGGGTTAGTGTCAAAAATCAAACGATTTCTTTCTTTTTTTTTCAAAATATGAACGTTGCATAAGAATGCATATTTTTTAAAATTGCTAATCTCTGTGAATTTGAATATATAAGTTGTTATTGTCATAGGAAAATAACTGAATCTTTCAGTAAAGAATATTTTGATGTGCAAAGTTCGACATTTTGCATTATCACAGTACGTTCAGAATGACTTAGAACTGATAGGTACATCCAAAACTACATTATATATCAACTGTGATTCGACGCTTTCAGTAAGCGTTCTTTTAACGACCTCGTGTAATATCAAATACACAAATACATAAAAACCCATTTTGGGTTAAGGATAATCGACATTTTCAAGATCACTTTGAATTCACTTACCATGACCCAAGGCTGGTAGCTCAATGCATCTAGCCGCAAGTGGTATCAATGCCATTATACACATTAACAGCTTATGGGTTTTCCTTATATCCATATTGTTGAGAGCTGCGGGCGTTTTTCAAGTCCCGAAAAAAATCAAATCTCTGTAACAGCGAAAGTCGTTGCTCATAAGTGATCAGGAGAATGGGACCCTTTTTATTTTCCGATTGTTTTCTGATTGTTTCCAATTTTTTATTTCATAAAATCTGTTTGAGGAAGGAAAGTCTCGAATAAATCCAATCGTCGGGTGAACAACAAAAGTCCTTGCAAAATTGGGTCGGCAGAATGGACCGCTTTTTATTTTCCGATCTGTTTTTATTTTGTTTCTGTCACATACTTTTGGTAAGGGCGACGTTGGAGAAAAAGTGTCTCATCCGTGTTTGATGATCGATGCGTTGAATTAATCGGTTAGTGCGGTGGTGATGGTGTCAAAAGTGGTTCCAGTGACCTATTTCTGCTTCTTGTGGTACCAGTTTCTTGCCTTAGCTGCACCTATCCCAAATCGGTGTTTGTGTTTTGCATAGATCCTGCAAATGCAAGAAAAAAATTATACACATATGATAACTTTGGAGTAAAACCAATTAAGGCGAGTAATTAACCAAAAAAAAATATTACTAAATATTTGACAGTAACACACAGCTTTCAGTGTCAGTTTTCTTTTTGAATAAAATCAACATCCGTTCAAGTGTATCCTTAATATATGCACTATTGCATTTGATGCTTATTATCGTTAGAATTAGTTCAATTAAATTCTAGTAATTTGTTTCCATTGTTGATGACTTTATACATCAAATCGCTGATTAACGGCCGATCACTCACAAAGATATATAAAGGTACAATGTTTCAGATTAGATTTATTAATTTGTGTATTAATGATACATTAAATAAAAACATAGAACTGTCAAAATATTTGGTTCTCTCTTTTATTTTCAACTCCCAAAACTATTAAAATGTGACGCAATTTATAAAGTAAACATCCTAACATATCATTGAATTTTCTTTAATTTGTTTAATTATATTTGTTCTATCTTCATCATTTAAGAATGTTATAATGTATTAAATGTTGATCTCAATATGTAGGTAGCCATGCCTATACATTTTAACGTTTATAGCTAGTTTCTCATAAGTTGTATTCTATAACTATTGGTTCATTCAATACATATTATATTACATCCAATTGATAAATCATGCAATTAAATATCAATCCATTAAACTGTTTTCAAACATTTACCTTCTTTTCACGTAAGATGAATATCCAATGTAAATGATCACCCACGCAACACTATAAATATTGTGATTTGTCAGTTAAGAAATAATCGTATTTCAATTTTATGTTGAATAAACAACACCCGACTGAGTCATTTCATATATAAGCAACCATGGAACCCCTATTTGGTTTGGTGTTTTTCTCACAAATGGTTCAATAAGATAAGTGAGCTTCATTGCGCACGCCTTAAAACTTGGGCTTTCGATTGCAATCAATAGCAATACGTGATCAAAAGTTACGGGTTCCAAAGGAACCAAATGGAATGCAAATGGCATGTTAAATGCTATTAGATGGTTGGTAAACAAAAGTGTTCATTCGAAAATGTATATTATTGTACATTGTTAAGTGAAACATGTCGTCACTACGTCGCTTTAGAACGCTACTTCGAAACTGCTTAGTCATGTTGTTTGACGTATTTTCGACGTAAATAAGGATCGCAACGCATTTGTTTTTTTCTTATATCCGTTAAATACCAGTTGGTCAACAAGGAGCAATTATGTCAGTCAAATACTTAATTTTTGGTTCTAAATTTAGTAATCTAATTGTTGTTGTTTTTTTTCAATTTTCATTTTAATTAATCTTTAATTTTTGAGTTGCATAAGAAATATGTTAAATTCATTTAATAATTAAGCTTTAGCTTTTTGACGAATTTGCTTTCTTGATTTATTAATAGACAACCTGGTGCTCCCGTCCTAGCAATAAATCCCAACACCTGTTCTCAGAAGGCGTTTCAGATTACCCTGTCCCTACCTCCCTCCCCCTTCCTCCCCCTCCCTCCCCTCCCTTACGTATAAAGCATATCCCGTTTAATGTTCGTTCATTCATCAGTTTAGTTTCAACGTCAATTGTTTTGTGCAGTTTTGTAATTAGTTGAAAATCAATTGTACTCAATCTTTAAACTGATATGCGTTGCGCAACACGTTTTGTTCACTAAATAGAACCAACAACCAAAAAGTGTGTCCTATTTTTGAATAACATTAATTTAATTTACATTTAGAAAAGCAAATCAGTTAAGACTTTTTTAAAATTTTGATTATTATAATTTCAGATACATAACATAGGTTCAGATACAAAATATGGTTACTTTTCTATTTTGATTCATTCTATATCCAGCAGATCTTAAACATGGAAAGTGTTACTTTGATCGAACGATGATTTTTCTGTCTATCGTTTTTTTTTCTTCAACGCATAGACACGTTGCATTTCAAATGTGTTTTTGAAGTACATGTAATTATTATTAATCTTCAAGCAAAACAATATGACAAATGTAAAAAGGGTTATTAACATTTAAAAAGAAATGTGTTTTAACATGTATCATATATCGCTATCAATATCTGAGACCAAATAAAAACACAATGTTATGTTGAATAACATCTTTCGTGCATAAATCACAAAGTGAAGTTCTTCTTTTATTCCTTACAATTCATTTATTTCAATTTCCCTATTCAATATGTTGGAAACATCTGTAGCCATTTTTATTTTATTGCACTCACTTTTTGCGCATTTCTTTATTCTTGCTGGTCTTTTAAGACGTATTGAATATCAATACCCGCAATATTTTCTGAGATAAATACATGAAAGTGCATGTTTATGTGTGTGCTGGGTTATTGAATAGTTTCTAAGATTCTATGAAATCTAAGATTCTTGAAATTGTTTGATATTTAAACAAATTGTTTATATATATATTTTCATTATAAAATATTATATGTATCTAACTTTTCAACTATATGCCTGTTTTTATATGAGTACTTGTGTAGATGACTTTATTTTAATCAATCTACTTTTACTCAGGACTTTCCAAGAGGCAGCATTTTGGGTTCTCACTATCCTACATTTTGGAATTGAGACCTGGGTCCATATGCATGAACAATCTTACATATCTGAGTGCACTTACATTCTTAGTCAGTAGGTCAAATCTTAATTCATGGCTAAATTTATGCAATCAAACAGTAAATATTATAATTTGATAAGTGAGTGCAAGCTATTCAGATTATTTCAATCAGAAACTCGATGTTTAAACCGAGATATCGGTGTCGAACTTAGAATGCAAGTGCACTCAGACATGTAAGATTTTTCATGCATATGGGCCCTGAGGCGATGATCGGGTGCGCAAGATACCCGACATAGCCCTACTCCTCATCCAAACTCGAGTCATCTAGGCTAGTAAAAAATGTTTTCAAGATTTTTTTTTAGAATTCACAATCTCAGAGTCTATATCATTTAGACTATAGACACATTTGAAAAGCTGCACCATGGCATAACAGCCTATTTTAACGCAACTTTGCGTGGCGGTTTGGCTAGCAGTGACTTGATTCTTGAAATTAGGGTAAATGATATATTTAATCCAAGATTTGTATGCTTAAAACCGCCCTCGTTTTGCATATATTAAGCAAAAATAATATGTTAACGCTGTATATTTTCTTCGGAACTTTAATGTAATAGAATATCCCGTGCAGTTAAGCGCTATATATAGAGAACGACCCATCCAATACAATGCCCTAGCAATGTTCTTGATTGAATCTTGATTGTTAGATATACATGAGACTAGATATAAACTGTAGACTATAGAGAATAAATATCATAGTCTAGATCAGAAGAATTAATTCGAAAGCAAAGAAAGTATAATTAACTCGACTGAAAAGGTCTAAAATAAAATAAAAAAAGTGCATCCGACACCTGAATGATTATAACATCACCGTTTTCTATTGATTGCGAAGAAAATAAAGCCAAAATATACTTGAAATTTTCTTGCTTTAAATGCAAAATGTAAACTTCAATATTTCCGTCGGGATGTCGCTATGTTTTATCTAAATGAAAAATCGCAAACAGCATTTGAAGGAGGAAAAGTGAAGGATTTTGTGAAATTTCAATTTATTTTATTGAGAAAACGACTGTATTAACGTTATATCACATAACGCAATCTATTCTAGTTCTCTTACGTGCATATAAATGCTGCTTATGTCAAGAAATGATGGAAGGCAAACTACCCGTATCCTGGAAACGTATCCACTAAAATCTCCCCCTGCTCGACGAGGAAAACTGCCCATACCCCTAAAAAGTTCCCAATAAATACTATCCCTTTATGGAAACGTTTGATTTGTCTAGGAGACGTCTAATTTGAAACGTTATTATAATGTGGTCTTTTACTTTACAAACATGATTAACGACACTTGCTGGCCTTTTAAATGTATAACGTCTTGATACGTCACTGTGGCATCATTATGGCTTCATTGGAGCATCATTGTGGCGTAATTGTGACATCATTGTGGCGTCATTGTGGCGTCATTGTGGCGTAATTGTGATATCATCGTGGCGTCATTGTGACATCATTGTGGCTTCATTGGAGCATCATTGTGGCGTCATTGTAGCGTTATTGTGGCATCATTGCGCGTCATTGTGGCGTAATTTTGGCATCATTGTGGCGTCATTGTGACGTCATTGTGGCGACATTATGGCGTCATTTGGGCATCATTGTGGCGTAATTGTGACATCATTGTGGCGCCATTGTGACGTCATTGTGGCGTAATTGTGCTATCATTGTGGTGACATTGTGGCCTCATTAGGCCATCATTGTGGCGTCATCGTAGCATAATTGTGGCGTCATTGTGACGTCGTTTTGGCGTCATTGTGCCGTCTTTAGGACATCAAATTAATACAGTGGCAAAAATAACTCGTTGCGACATCTTTGTGATGTAAAATTCGCTACGCGGGACAAAGAGCGTAAAAACCCTGAGCACAACAACAAAACCTGTTAGTTTACCCGGGATTGCAAACGCATGCTTGGCCATCTATGATTTATTTATTTTTTTGTCTACGAGGTGATGTGCAAGAGTCGGTTTGTCACATAAATTTTAAATTTTTACTACATCATCTTTATCTCAAAGATCAAAACGTATCATGGACATAATACCCTAAGAAGTCTTCTTAGCTAGAAATTATAACAATGAAGGCCGCGTTGAAATCCATCTCTTACCGTCGCCATTAACACCCTTTACCAGGGGTAGCTTGAAATGGGGTAGTTTGAAGTATTTATAGAAGTCTACCGGTTGTTAAAAGTCAGTGTTGTATAGACTTCTATCCGTTCTTTTCCATTGGCATTAACACCGTTACAGGCAGCTGGACGTTGATTGATTAATATAGGGACTCTAAAGTGGTCCCTAAAGTGGTGTCATTTTCACACTTGAGAACAGAATCGAGAATGTCTCGCTTCTTTGTATTTTCTAATGGTATCAGGAAACATCACCCAAAACAAAATAAAAAAGTGTTAACTCAGCCCAATTCTTGGTCAACTCACCGAGTTGTTGGTCAACCCATCGAAATTTAATGACGACTCATCCAATTATTTGTTCACATAGTGTAACAAACTATTCCTTAATTGTTATTACATGGGTATATAAATATATTAACACAACTATAGTATTGCCCTTAAAACCACCATTTTATAAGGCAAATGCAAATATTGAAGGAAGATAATCCCAACAAATTGGGGGAGTCATCCAAAAGCTTGAGTGAGTTGATCTACAAATTTGGGTGAGTTGCTCAAGACATGGGAGAGTTGGTTTTGGATAAGTTGCTTTCTGGATGAGTTACCCCCCCCCCCCCCCCCCCCCCCCCCCCCCCC
>LQRL01185871.1:13857-36289 GCA_001703475.1 Hydroides elegans
TTAAAATCAACTTACCTTCTTTGGCAGGTTCACTGGTATCTTCAGGAAAGACATACGTCGGTTTGTATTTGTTCGAATCAACTGCAAACAAAACAATAATTAAATTTAGCTTTATAAGAGCTTTAAATATTCGATCTGCTATCATTAGGTAGAGAATGTTCGAGGCATTAATCCAATCTACAACATCTAACTTTCAAAAGCCTTCAGTTCGGCTTTTTTAACATGCATAATGAAGCTGATTTAACACTCACAAATAAGCTTTGTTCAATCATTTTAATTCGAAAATGTATTTCTTATTTAAAAAATCATTGAATGAAATGAGATATTAAGTTATAATCAAATGGTTTCGTAGCAACATGCGAATATTAGTACTACTAAAATTTCAATTAAAAAAAATAATTTACGCAATTTAAACCAAAAACCTTTGATAAAATGTAAGTGGAAATATATCTTCTATGTAAATTATGTGTCAAAAATAAGTCAATGTTTTTTATTTGCCTTTTAATGTAAAAATGGTTTTCCTTTTCAAAAGCTATCATCATATTTCCATGATAATGATTTTTGAATTTCAAAATAAAAGGCAAGCATGCAGTTGGGTGGAGGAACTTAGTCTTCTGTGGATACACTGATAAATAAAATATGTTAGATCTATTGAACATAACACGGGTTTATGCTATTATTCCGGACAGAGTCTAATAACAGACACGCATGCATTTCAATTGCTGGTATTCTACTGGACTTCTATTTCTGTTTTTGTTGTTAATTTATTTGTAAAGAAACGAACAAAACTTAATGGCGATGGGTGAATATCCCTACAGATTTCCGGAATAGAACGAGAAACCATTGCATTTCCGATTATTTTTTTTGAGCATTTAAACTTGCTCAATCACACCGATTAAGTTGGAAAACATGAAAATTGTGACCCGCTTTTTAATAAATGCTTCTACGTAAACTCTAGACCGAATTTTATGCAAAAACCACCTCAGGGTATAGTATTTCTTCTTTTCGTTACATTTTATATTTTTTAAAAGGACATAAATAAACATTAAACGACATCCTCACAACAAAACGCGGGGAAAGTACAATATAAATGCGATAATGGCTTTATTTCATATAGTGGCTCACTGTTTGAGTTATAGCCATGTATCATGATGATTATGACGGAATATTATTATTAATTAAGTTATAAAGATTTATCATTTTGTAAACAAAATATATATCGACAAAAAAAACATAACAGTTCAAACTAGGAGAATTTTTTTTCACAATTTATCAAAGGGCTCCATGTATCAAGGTTCAAAATTTATCATCGATATTTTGGTACATATTTTCCCATATTAATGTGCAGTGTTAATAAAGGTGCAGGGTTACTAAGTTGTTAAATTATTAACGATATAATAAAACATTTTATGCAGTTACATGGATAGTGGGAATGAATAACGTGTTAACAACAAAATACGAAAAATAAACACCTTTATCTTTAGAGACTGGACTAGCACTCCTCTCTGGAAAACAACATTACGACACACAACGTGTTTTACAAGACGACAAAAGAATAATCACGGCAAAATCAAAAATTATTATTCTTAAGAAATATTTATATTTACAAAGTATTCATATTTCAAACATTCATATCAAAACTATTTAAAGAAAATATAGTTATGGTGAGAGTTAATTATGATATCAGAACTACTGCAAATGGTGATATAAGTTAAAAGAAATTATTTGACTACAATTGAATAACTGCAAAATATATATAATTAGATTTCTATGACTTATTTGGGGCATGAAAAAATCACACAATATAGAATTTGAATCACTCCAAATACTTGTCAGGTAATTAATTACAAACTATATCACAAATAAAAAATAGAAAATCAGATACATTCTCACTATGTTTTGCGTATTTGAATTTTTGATTCAGGTTAATACAGGTATCTCATTTGATAAAATGAATTTTCAAATGTTCAAAGGTCTGATTTTCAAATATATCACAATTCGTCAAAGCAATATCACACGCGTTTATATGGGTTCAACATTTTGAGTGAAATAACATCATAAAACCTATTTTAAACGCAATATGGTGGGTGTTATTTATACAAAAGCCTCAATGTTTCAAGCTAGACATACCAGCCAGATTTTCGAAAAATCCCGTTACATTTTTCACTGAAAGAAATCTTTATCTATTAGAAGTGATCTTATTTCAAAGTTAGAACGAGCAACACAGATGAAGTGCTAAAACTCTAAAAGAAAACTATGAAGAACTATATAAAAATCGTGATTTATAGAGAAGTAATGTTGTTTCTATTTTGAAGATTTATCAAACTACAACTACATATTTGAAGTCTTTCTACTGAATTACAGTATACAGTTATCGATTTTAACTAATTAAAGACTTTCGCTGGTCATTTTTATAATACAGTTTTGGGGCATTTTGTTTCTTTCGAGTACTGATGCTTTCACAAAGCGGTCTCCATATTTCATAATGAAAGTATAGATTATATTTAATAATTTTTCACCATATATATCATGTTCTATATGTCTTGCTACCATCCGCTAACCCGGTCGACAATGCCGGTGATGGACCCTAATTATAAAATAGGATATAGCAATACAAGCAACATAAATTTTTTACCTTTATTCTCATCCTCTGTTTTGTGAAGGCTTTTGTAGATCTTCTTATACCAGTCCTTCTGGCTCTTCTCATCTACGCCCTAAAAACATAGATATAGAAAATAAATTTATGATTTTTCGCTTATAAAAATACACTGGAAGTCATTGTCATATTAAAAAAAATGAAAAAGATTATAATGGGACCTGCCCCCTTCAAATCTTCTGCACGTGCAAAAGATAGTTACTTACAAGGTATGAAGAAAGTAGAACGGCTCGTATTGTATCCAATGCCGTGGTCATGTTTTGTTGTATATATTTACTTATTACTCGAGTATTAATCCCCAAAATTAATCAAGTTTAATGCACTATACGTCATTCAAATATCACTCAATACAGGATATCCCTATTTGTAAATCATACGGCACATACAGTCCTATTTATACCATTGAATTGGTTCATATTTATTGCCACATTGTATATTAATATTATGCTTTTATTTCCATCACAATATTTACAATTCAATTTTATGAGAATTTCTGAAATGCTCAATTTTCTCTTGTCAGTGAAAATGTTGAAATAGAATTATCGACCAGAACAAACTGGGTCAAGTTCTCCTATATGTTTTGGTATCAAAATAACAAAAACAGTCAAAGTGATTACATGATAGTGCAACTCAAAGCGCCTAATTATGTACTTGAAAAACTTGCATTTCCTGAGAGCTGTTCTCATAACATGACTGACTCACATTTATATTCAGATCCAGTTAGAATGGTTTTAGATCCAGATGTAAATGGAAAAGTGGAGATATAAGGATGGCTGGTTTAAACAAATATTGGTTTTCCGACAAATAACCATTGTTTATGGTCCAATTTTATCATTTTAACGGTAGAACGTAATATATGAGACTTGATCGGCTTAAATGTAATTCAAAATAGTATGTGATTTCTATAGCTCCTTCAGTTATGAATCACACAAAATTCTTGACTTTGCTGGTAAAATAAGCCAATAACATAGCGATAATATGTATTTCGAAGTCGAGATAAGCGAATTTGTTTGGCATGTCTTGAACATGCGCATTTACTCATGGGCCTTTTGATTCGCTGGATCATGATCCATATCAGGGTTCCGTATCACATTTATCAAATATTTTGAGACATCAAATTCCTTTTATCTCAAAAGATTTTAAAATTGTAGAGTTTTTGTATATTTATGGCAAGGATATTTACTTAATGTATAAGCTAAATTTATTTTTAAAAAGATTTAAATGCGCAAAACAACTATTGAAACGTAATTGCTGGTAATGTTCATGGAGGCCGACAAATCATTGAGTAGATATATTAACATCTGTGTTTCGTATATTTTAGCATCCAATAAGACTTATGTCTCATCCACAAAATAATTCATCACATATCAATAACTACGAATCGACGTCAGATTGTCATTTTTGACAACGCCACCAATCCCAGTCTTCATGATAATATTGTAAACATCCTCGGATCCAGAAAAATGACAAAAACATTGTGTATACTTGAAAAATAGATATCTCAATGATAAATCTTTATTGCATGATTATAAAGAATAAAGAGGGCTTATCAAATCCGTAGATAACTAGTTGATAAAACGTGGAAAACGATTTTATTCGAGAAAGCTACGTGCACGAAAGTGGTGTTTATATCATTTAATGTTGGAATGTCCACGTGCACTTAAGTAGGGTAAATAAAACATTTGGTCGTTGGAAAAGATAAATTTGTCGTTTATAAGTATCCAGATAAAAGCGAATGGCGTATCGTTTGTCCAAATGACTACTACTGACTTGACATTTCATAAAACATATGTTAATCAGCCACCTGAACGATCGAAAATGTGTTTCGTCGTTTACTGATTTTTAAATCATGATTTGATTCTGAGCGAAGGATGTCTATCAATATTTGCTTTTGAGATCCAAAACAACAATATATACAATGTGTATTGTCTTTAGTCACATGTCACGTTTTTAAGTAAAACAGCACTGCCACACATTTTGTCGCCAGCTGTAGAATTCTATAAATTTATAAAACGTAAAATGCACCACCTTTCAACAAACGATAGCTTTTCAACTTAGGAAATAAAATAATTACAGATTCCCATTTTGAATTACAAATTTAATAACTGATAAAATACTTAATTATGAAATGTGATAAAATATTATAAATCAAACATAACGTTAAACATTTCGTATTTTCAATAGGATATCTGCATACTTATAAGATATATGTTTAGGGATAGAAAGTACATGTATTCAAGGAAGGGTCAACTAGTTCAATATAGATATCTACGTATGACCAGCGCTTCTATAACATCCTTACATACCGGTAATCTTATCTACTCGCCATATCTTTACATTGGTCTCGTTCGGACGTCTGTCCAGTGAATATACCACGTGTCATTTAAGGTGGGAAATGTTTATCTTTCCCATAGATGCTCAAAACAAGTTTATGTAAATGATATATAAGGCTTTACATGTATATTATACAATTAAAGAGGTGCAACTGCAAAAATGTGAAAACCGCCCAAACCGTTTAATCTTTGTAAATTTAGGGAAATAATTTGTCGCCAATTTTGTCTGAATAAAATAGGGGCCTCAATAGAGGGCTTTGAATTAGCTGAATCAGTTGACTTGATAGATTTAAGTAGAGTTTAGCATCTTAAAAGCTCAAAACAGGAAACTAAACACATAACTTATTATGCACTGATCTCTTTGATATTCAAGGAAAATTAGCCAGGCGAACCGAATTGTCCACCCGTCTAGCATGAGTATAATTACATAAATACAGTTATACAATTATTGTTTTCATAACAACGTTATCAACATACTTGGACAAGGGAAGGGATAGCGAGCGGTCTCCAAACAGTATAAATAGTAGGGACTCACATTAAACTTCATCAACGCTCAACTTGGAAACAAAGAGAGACAAGTCAACCCAAAGAATTCATTTATTAAAACTAATTGCAATTAAGTAAACATACAAGATGGTTTCTATCAAATTGATTGCTCTACTGCTGGTGGCCTATACGAGTGCACAGGAATGGGAAATCCCGAGCTTCTGCAAGGGCCTTGACTGTCCCGTGTATGAGGTGCTGGAGGCAACTGAGGTATGTGTCGTTATTTATTTCTATCATACTTTTCTAAATTCTATATCATATGTAGGCGTATGGCTTTATTAATATACAAAGTTTGGAAAACTTATACTTAATTTCACTTAATCCGGTGGGAATTTTGGTTTAAAAACGCATATTTTGGCAACATATTTACAAATCGCGAATATTGTAATCACTTGATTTCTAGTTTTTCTTATTAAGCATAATTCAATCCTATAATGTGTTTATCTCGGCATTCATCTTCTTTCTAAGCGTATTCACGATTTAGAAAAATATTTAAATGAGAATCATTGTTTTCGTAGCTAGCGTTTTTGTACCTTTGTCTTTTGAGCTTTGCATTTAACATCCCGCTACTTTTTCTCAGTTATCAAAAAATAAATGTGTTTGTGTGTTTTTAAATTGCCCTTTGTTTTCGTTTTAGGATTACGAACTGCGCAGCTACCAAGCTCAACAATATGTAAGCACTGACTTCGAGGCTTCTACTCAGGAAGAGTTTGACCGAGAGAATGGCAATGCCTTCAACAGGCTTTTCGGTTACATTTCTGGTGGAAACGAAGCAGGTAAATATGTAGAACTGGACGGGAATAAGGGAGAGGGGCGAAAAGAGTGGTAAAAATCAAGCAAGGGTTCTACATTAAAAGCAATCAATATAATAGATGGATGGATATTCATGTAGAATAACATGAGATTGATAACTTTCAGAGTGATTAAATATGTAACTTTACTAAAACGCAGATACTAGAGACGCCGACAAATGGGTAGATTATTGTTAATGTCGGACACTCATAATAGTATGGGACGATTCTTATCTTACTAAGAGTAGAAAAACCGAATATCAACATTCAATATTTATTTCTTAAACAAGTATAAACTCAAACCGTTATCATCAATATGTTTCAGGTGTGGTTATTGACATGACTGCCCCCGTTGTCGACAAACTCCTTCCCAAAATCCAGAACCCAACTCCCTTCACGCAGTCCTTCTACATCCCATACATCTGGCAAGGAACCGCCCCAGCACCAACCGGAGAGGGAGTCTACCTGCAGGAATTTCCCGCCATTACCGTCTACGTCAGGTAAATAGTTTAGCGTTTTTATATTCGTAGTTTTAATTGAATGACAAAGTCATCAACAGCAGAATGAACTTCAACGTGAGCCAATAAAAATGAAAAATATTTATACCAGATTTGCATATACATTGCTTATATAAGCATACATTTGCTTATATAAGCACGCATTTGCTTATATACGAACGCATTTGCTTATATAAGCATAAATCATTCACTCAAGGAACATTACCGAATGAACCTTACTCGATGACCACGTCAACAACATCAAACAAATATTTATTCAATCATTGTTGCTTATACACTGCTTATATAGGCATTTAATTCATTTCAGGAACTTCACCGACTACGCCTTCCTTGACGACCACGTCAACAATATTGAGGAATTGAAAACCATCTTGGACGCCGAAAACGAGGCTACTGTGTACAATGATGAGGTTTCCTACTGGTGTGGCTATGACAGTCCCTTCCAGCCGTTCAACAGACATAACGAGGGATGGATCGAGGCTATTGGACTGGATGAAGAATAAGCACTGGAACTGATATTGCATTTATGTTGTATTTAGCTTTATGTCTATGATTTAAGTTATTTCTTTTCTGTATATCGTCAATAAATCATTAAACTAATGATATCATGTGTTTGATTTGTTTATAAAACATCAGATGATCCATAACTTAATTTTACATTCAAACTGTCAGATAACATAGAAGCTTTTTTCACGATGCAATGATCATTTCATTGCCTCTATGAACAGTTTATATAGCATTTAACTCAAGTTCGTTACTATTCCCACCTAATTCGGCTTTTGAACAATAAAGTATCTCTTTATCATACAAACAGCAGGCTTTGTCTGTTTCCCCCAGTTGACTTAATATTGTGAGCTAATCATCAGTTCGTAAATTCATTTTAATTTGTTATAAAACTACATCCTAGCATTAATTCGTACGAGAACAGGAGGATTTTATAAAGCATTATTAATAGCCCTGACCGCACTTTGATATACAAATCGTCTGATGAGAACGTTTAGTTCGAAACCACGATCGCGCCAATTACATGTAAAATATTATATTATTATATTATTATATTAACTTGAAAACCCTACTCGCGTGATAACGTAAAATACGTTATGACGATCACCTAGCTAGTGCGTGTGTGTTTGCCTTTGATACAAACAAACTAAGCGGTCACGTTGGGATGTCCATTGATTAATCTTTCGCCTCATTTCTATTAATAATTTAACATTTCGCTGCTTATCACTACAGTGTACGACTAACAATTTGTTTTACTCAAAACGCTAATATCTGCTTCCTTGAACATGCAACCAAAAAAAAGTTTCAAATAGTTTCAAATCGTCTGGATTAAATAATTAAAATTCAGATAAATCATTGGACAAAATAGTTACGTTTCACTTGAAACTCCATGGATGATATGATAATCAACATGGGTGATCGAGTACAGCTTTATTTTTAGAAGCAACATTATTTCGTTCGTTATCATCTATATATGCATGATATATGCTTGATATAACGTAGTAGTATTTAATAAAATAAGATACAGGCCTACACCTTGCAAGAACACAAACTGCCTTAATTCTTTTATATAATAGTAAACGTTCGTATTTGGTATTTTTTCAAACAAAAGATTTCTTCAAAGTGTTTCAAATGTTTCTTAATAACAATTTGTTAAACATGCTGTAGAAGAGGATTTTGCGTAGTAATCTGCATCAATTCAATAAACTCTAAATACCTTTCAAGTGATCGATAAAATGTGAGATGTTTTTTTATTGTGACTGCAAAACAAATTTCGCATATACTGACGTGAAATATCAGAGGGATACTATGCTCATAGAGCATATGAATCTGCTATATTTTCATTATGTGCAATGAAATCGAATCCTCATCAACATAGAGAAGATTTGCACATCAACCTCATTTTAGACATGTTCTCTTTGGGTAGAGTAACAGATAAATTCGTCTGATTCATTCGTCGGCATGGATAGTCTATCAAATATATCTTGCTCGAGTAAAGTTCGAATGGCGATTACCATCGAAACCTCAACAGACGAATGTGTTCGCAAAGCAGGCATGACCGTTCCAACTGGCAGGAAATGGGCGGTGTAAGATGCGGTAAATGAGGCAACAAACAGCCTTAAACATAAAGATATTGTCGGTAAGGTGTGCATAGGCCGACAAGGACTTCACACAAAAGGTGGTACACCGCATACTGTTAGGAAGGAAGGACAAGACTGTCCAAGGACAGTGTGCCACAACTTGCCTTAGCAACTTGCCTTAACAGCTATAGCCAACTTAGAGGCGTAACAATTTGTCCATTGAACAAATAAGGATAATTCATGTTGTGATCTTTCTGTGCTGTACAAATGTCCCAAGATATCCGGAATTCGTTAAAGTTCAAACCCGGTAATTTCGACAAATTTTGGTCGATCAAACTCAAACCTCGACGTTGCACATCTGCAATATATATTCTTACCCTGTGTGAAGTTTCAGAACCCTAGGACAGAGGCTTCATACCAAAGTGCCGCGGACAAAGTGGTGTATAAATATTCCAAAATATCTCAAATTCGTCTAAGTTCAAACCCCCGTAGTTTCGACAATTTTTGGTCGATCAAACTAAAACCTCAACGCTGCACATCTTCAATATATATTCTTACCCTGTGTGAAGTTTCAGAACCCTAGGACAGAGGCTTCATACCAAAGTGCCGCGGACAAAGTGGTGTATAAATATACCAATATATCTCAAATTCGTCTAAGTTCAAACCCCCGTAGTTTCGACAATTATTGGTCGATCAAACTAAAACCTCAACGCTGCACATCTTCAATATATATTCTTACCCTGTGTGAAGTTTCAGAACCCTAGGATAGAGGCTTCATACCAAAGTGCCGCGGACAAAGTGGTGTATAAATATCCCAATATATCTCAAATTCGTCTAAGTTCAAACCCCCGTAATTTCAACAATTTTTGGTCGATCAAACTGAAACCTCGACGTTGCACATCTGCAATATATATTCTTACCCTGTGTGAAGTTTCAGAACCCTAGGACAAAGGCTTCATACTGAAATGCCGCGGACAGACTATAGTATCTCAAATGTTAACAGACGGAAGGACGGACAGACGGACGGACGGAATGGGGGATAGCATTAGCCCTCAGCCAAATTGGTTGGCTGGGGGCTAAAAAATATAGAACGGCTGTATCTATGCCTGAACAACAAAAATAATATCATTATCTGAAGATAGCAATAAAATGGTGTGTAAAATCGGTCAACAAATATCAAACACAGCAGTGCAACCTCGATTATGACGTCACAATGACATGGTCGGCGCATAATCGACGACAAAAGTAAACTGAAAGATGAAAATGAAAAGATATAAGCAGTCATAACTTTGCTTATATAAGCAATATTTGCCTATAAAGCACAACTAGAATACCTACGTTCAATAGGAACATTTTAAACCAAGTCTCATTAAAATCGGCCCACAACTTTTAGAGGAGTAGCATTTTACAAAAAATGTTAACGAACTTAACAAACAAATAAATATATTTATATATGTTCCAATCAATAACGACCAAGCGGTGGGACAAACCCCGGTTTGCTTCGCAAGCCGTGGCTAAAAATGGTAACAAATGAGTTACGAAACATAGAGGAATGACATCTCAGGGAGTCTGGATGAAATGGGTTTGATTCCAGTTCACCATCCGCTCGATTTCTGACCTGACAAGCACCAACAAATCTCAAGAGATAATTGATGCTGCTAAATGCGGACTCTGTAGTGAGACCGGGCATTTGAAGCACATCCTCTCCTCCTGCAGAACGGCGCTTACACAACAACGAATCACATGGCGTCACGATGAGGTCCTTCGAAAGCTGGCCAACCACGTAGAACTCAAACGGGTGAATGCAAACAAAGGCAAAACCAAACAAGCTAAAACGGATGGCATAGAATTCGTAAAAGCAGGACAAAAACCACTCAGGAGAAATATAAATAGTATAGCATAAGCTTATTAAACAGAGCTGGGAGTTCCGTGTAAACCTGGAAAAGTGACTCGTCCTCCCCTTTGAGATGGAAACCCGATTAAGACTAGGTATGATATATACTCTATCGCAAACAAGCTATTGATCATAATCGAGCTGATAGTTGCATAGTTTCGAGACTTGATGTGGCAATCGAACGAAAGAAATTAAAATACTGCGAACTATGTGATAATTGCAGAGAGAAAGGATGGTTTGTGTGGTGCTATCCTGATGAAGCAGGGTTCGTGGGTTCGTAGAAACATCAACGATCCGAGTCATACGTCGAATCGGGTTAACCGGAAAGGAGAGAAATAAAGCAATAAATGAAATGAGCGACGTCGCGGAAAAGGCATCTAGTTGGTTATTGCTTAGAAGATCCAAAAGCCGATGGGAGCTAAGTAGCTGAAATGTCTCGCATGGGAATAGCGCGACCCCTAAGGCATGGAGGATAGAGATCGTCTGATGATCAAAGTGCCGAATAAGTCAAAGACATCCGCTTCATCGTTGAGGACGAGGCATATGCAACAGAACAATCCGAACAAGATAAACATGACGGATCTTTCAATCAACAAAATTAAAAAAAAAATGAAATTGGATTATGATTTAAGTCAATGCTGTTTGTCAACAACCAATAATGAACTATCAAAGTAACTGAAAGTTTTCGATGATTTGTCATGGTCATTTTGGTAGTCGTAATCTTCCCGAAAAAATGGGTCAAACGGAGTCAGAAAGTGAAATGTCCTCGATCAGACGAACGAGTAATGTGAGGGACTTTCCAAAGTGTTCCTTAGACATTTCGAATATCGAGGTGTTCGGCAATGGGCTGTCTTCACCACTCGCCCATATTCAAGCAAAGGGGAAAGAATTGAACAGAAGCAAAAACGTTCATCGAGATGTTCCTTTAACAGGGTTGTTCGAGGGTTGCTAACAAAGGTTTTACTTATAATATACTCAACAAATCAGATCCTCACGCTGTAAGAGTATACCACATCAAAACACATAAGACATTATTGTATAATACATATTGTATCCTTATATAACCTACTGGCCATATCTCTTCATTGGTCACGTTCGGGCCTCTGTCCAGTGATAAACACACGTATCTTTTCAGGTGGGAAGAATTTATCTTTCCCAAGATACATGTAAATTGTATTAAGGGCAATATATTATACAATCAACGAGAGATGGCTGCATAAAATGTGTTAAAAGTGCCTTTTGATATTTATAAACGTAATTTTTGGGAATCATTTGTCGTTAATCTCGTTCTCATTGATTGAGGGTCCTCCACTGAGGGTCGAATTCTGCCCAATCATTTGGCTAAATAGCTGTTTGAGTAAAGTTTACAACTCAAAAAGAGGACACTTAACACATATCTTATCATGCACTGATCTTTTCAATATAACGAAGGGAAATTAGCCCGACAAACCAAATTGTCAACCCGTCTAGCATGAGTATTATTACATAAATACAGTTATACATACAATCGTTGTTTTCATAATAACGTTATCAAAGTGCTTGGACAAGGGAAGAGATATCAAGAAGTATAAATAGCTAGGACACACAATAGGAACCTCATTAATCGCTCAACTTCAACACAACGAGAAACAAACCCAGAACTGAGTAAAACTACTACGAGGCAAACATACAAGATGGTGTCTATCAAATTGATTGTTCTATTGCTAGTGGTCTATACGAGTGCACAGGAATGGGAGATTCCAGCCTTCTGCAAGGGACAGGACTGCCCAGTGTATGAATTACTGGAGGCGACTGAGGTAATTGTTTGAATTTTTATAATAATAATTATAATTATTATTTTATTATGAAATTATGATACTATATTATTATATGATATTATATTATTATCTTACTTCATTATATACTTAACGTACAAAAATTAATTGGTTATAGAAATAGGATATATGAAGCTACAATTGTCATCAAACCGAAAGGTTTCATACTTAAATGGTATACAAAAATATAACAAAGTCATTCAAAATATCGTATTTGAAATAGCTAGATTTGACAACTTTGTTAAATGTTGCTGTTGACGTGCTTTAAGCAACGGGTGTGTCCTATAGTAATCACGCACAATTGTTCTTATAATTTTAACTCGATATTTTTTTACGGTTGTGTTTAATTACAGGATTACGAGCTGCGCCGATATGAAGCCCAACAGTACGTGAGCACGGACTTCGAGGCTTCGACCCAAGAGGAATTCGGCTACGAAAACGGCCAGGCTTTCAACAGGCTTTTTGGTTACATCGATGGCGGAAATGAAGCAGGTAAAACAAGATGAGTCAATTTCACAGGCAGTTTAGACAAGGTTTCTATGTTATAACAAACGGGACCTGGTCTACACTAAGGCTCTGAAATCGGGTCTATCACGAATGAAATACGTGTCCCCTCACGGCAAATGTATAGCTAAGATGTTGAAATGTTGTGAAATATATGGTAGAATAAAACAGAACATATAAGTAAAACAAAAATAAGAGAATAAAGACATCGAGATCCAATGAGACAAATTTTTGCTCTCGCAGTGGAATTCGCATTTTGACCAAATCATTACTGCTTTTTTACTCATAATATATTATATATTAATCATTAACCAACTAAACACTTCATCCATTATATTTTCAAAATCCCTCAGGTGTGGTCATCCAAATGACATCCCCCGTAGTTGACAAACTTCTTCCTAAAGTGGAGAACCCGACTCCATTCACCCAGTCCTTCTACATCCCTTACAGTTGGCAAGGCACGGCTCCTCAGCCAACCGGCGAGGGAGTGTATTTGCAGGAATTCCCTGAGCTCACTGTCTACGTCAGGTAAATAGTTTGTTCTCATATCCTTCTGATATCCAATATCCTTCCGATATCCTTCCAACACGTAATATACTCTAACAAGCATTAGCGAGATAAATTAATAAAACACATAAACTGACATCACTTTCTATCCATATATAACAACTTTCGTTATATAAAAAAATGGAAAACATTGTTTATATAAGCACAAAATTGCTTATATGAGCACAAATGATTACCTTTAGAAACTTCAACCTAACAACCTCAACGACGTCAAGTTGGACGTCGAAAACGCTAAACGCTTTGTTTGCTAATACATCGCTTATATATGCATAACTCATTTCTTTCAGGAACTTTACTGACTACGCCTTCCTCGATGACCACGTCAACAACATTAACGAACTCAAGGCAATCTTGGACGCCGAAAACGAGGCTACAGTGTATAACGACGAGGTGTCTTACTGGTGTGGATATGACAGTCCGTATCAACCGTTTAACAGGCACAATGAAGGATGGATCGAGGCTATTGGACTAGACCAGGAATGAAAGACTGGGATCGATATTGCATTTGTTTTGTATTTTTACTGAGTGTTTGTGTTTTAATTTATTGCTTGTGTATCTTCAATAAATAATCCAACTATCAAAAATAGAGTGTTTGATTTTGTTAAACGTGGGAGATCAAATATTTGACTTTAAGTGGGCAGAAGAAACGACCTTTTGTGTTATTTTACAATGATACCATATAAAGGGACAGCTTAAATCTTGTGAGTATGAGCCCCATTAAAAAATCACGAAGATGATCACTTCTTTAAATTAGAATATTAACCGAATTCCAATTTCTATACAATCCAGAGATTATACCCTAAGCACTACTCCAATATATGTTCATTCAATTGGCAGAAGGAAAGCAAAATCCAACGAGGGTTTTTGAGATATTAAAAACTACAAACAAATAAAAATCATACTTAATTCTAAAATAAATGTTTTTGAAAATTAGCTTTAATCTTTTTTGAAAGAATTAATCCCGAATGGCCGAATTCTCCTCCGCATGAAATAGTGCCCAAGATTTCGACAGAGAAACGGACAAGGGAACACAGCTTATTGTCCCGTTGTCTTATAATCCCGTTGAACTTATACAAATACTTGTTTTCAATAGCGCCATTTTAACGTTTTGAAAATAATTATAAAACCAAATAAATCAATTGACCAGACTCTGGAATCTAGTTTCTAACATATCTGTATAAAACTACGATTTTATAACTTTCTTAAAACAAACGATAATTTTATTGCTCCTTAACAATCTTAATTAAATAAAAATTGTACTCATACTATAGAAAGAGATTCTTACAAAAGTTATATACATTAACTGTTCGAAATTATAGAATAAATAATGGTAATCCCAGAGATTTAACACTTTCGAGCCAAATAATTGCATAGACATTAAGGTAAAACGCTGAAAGTTACGTTTTCATTTGATCATTTCCACAGAACACAAAAGGTTGAATATTTTACGATAAGTGGTTATGAAAATATAGAATATTGTTTATCAATAAAAAAAACAAGAACTGTTTCAAAATTGCTGATTGAGATTTTTAATTCACATTTTATTTATTCCAAGCATGTTTTGTAAACAGAAATGCACTTTTATTTTTTCAAAAAATACTTACGCTATAGCCTTGTGCGACTAAAGTGAATTCTACAACGTATTTATCAAGTTTGAATTTGTTCGGCCTTACGAAAGTTCGGAAACATTGCCGCACATTGTACATGTGGACATGCTATACGCTTCATTGGATCATTTAAATTGAAATAAAATTTTTCTCAATATCTCTTTCTATTTAGAATATATCAATATGAAACAATTAAGATTTTTTTTCATATGTTGCGAAAAAAATCCAGAGAAATGTATTTAGATTTGTGCATAATGGGGAATAATTGAAATGCTTAGTTTTAGCAGTATTTGTAAATTGCATAGTAAATGGACCCCTAGGTTCCCTGTTAATAAATAAAAGAGAAACACATGTCTTGTTTGACACTTAAAGGGATGCGTGAAATATTGTATTAAGAAAAATTAATATTCTATTGCGACATAGCGTTGCAGATCAACTTCTTGACCATTTAAAAATCAAAACACTCTTCAAAAGGATTGTACTCATATGAACAATAAACACTAATAGTCAAAATATGACAATTGTCTTTTCTACCTACTATCATTGAAAATGTCGATTTTTCTTATAAACGTTTGTTGTATCAATCCTCTTAATTAGATTTTAAGGCTATTAAGACCTCAAGAATGCTCCTGCAAAAATCATTTCATATACAGGTGCTCAGTTCGTTTAAAATGGAATAGTTTTTTTGTTCGATATGCAACCACACAGGCTTGGCTAAACGGGAAGGTTTTCTACGCACTTTATCATAAAAATCGTAAATGCGAACCGTAGGGGAACTCTGCGCTTTAGATTTTCCCAGAGTATTTAATTAAACGCACGGACCTTACTATTTCTCTTTACCTCGTTCGGTCTTTGCACAGGATCATAACGGGATCTTAACAACATTTACTTTGATCTTATATTTTCGCTCACCCATTTGATTTTAATACAAAAGACGATTAACATGTCCTCATTTTCACGCATTTTTTTTAGCAAAGCAACGATTTTACACACATTTTGTCGCCTGCTACAAAATTGGAATTACTCTAAGATGCGATGCTGGCTTTTACTATTAACAGTCACAATTTCGTGGCTGTGGTCGATGAAATACGAGAAGATACATATAGTATTTGTGTCTGCAAAACTAACCAATGTACTCACATGAAACACTTTTGAACATGAAATTAAAAAATGTGGGGTATTATATTGAGGTTGTATTTGACATATTCCTTAAAGTAAGAGTAAACCAGTTCGAAACACGTAAGGCAGCGCTTTTTTACTATCATCAATGATTGCATGTTATACATACTGTATCCTTATATTATCTATTGATCATATCTCTACATTGCGGGCGTTTGTCCAGTGAGTACCACACGTGTCATGTAAGGTGGGAAATTATCATCTTTCACAAGATGCTCAAAATGGGCCCTCAAAATAAGTTTATGTAAATGGCTATTTATGTAAAGAGCAATTATATAATTAACGAGGAACCACTGCAAACAATGTTTAAACTGTCAAAATACTTTAATTGCAGTAACCGTAATTTAGCGACATTATGGTTCGCGATTTTTTTTCTCTGCAATAGTAGGCGGGGTATGTCTTAGTAGGAATTGAATCAGCTTAATCTTTCGGTTAAATATATAATATGGGTAATGAGAGCTGAAAAAGTTTAATGGTTTAATTCATTGGAAGACATTTTAGTCAGTATGCACTGATCGTTTCAATAATACAAAGAATTAATAGCCAAGAAAACTGAATGGTCAACCCGTCTGGTATGAGTATCATTACATGAATACAATTATACAATTACTGTTTTCATAATAACTTTATCAACTGGTTAGGACAGGGGAGGAGATAGTGAGTGGATAAGCTAGAGAATAAATAGCATGCACTGTCAAGAAAACCTCATCAAACGTTCAATTTAAATACCACGAAGAACAAGCTCAAAATTGAGTCAAATACAAACATACAAAATGGTATCTATCAAATTGATTGTTCTTTTGTTGGTGTCCTACACGAGTGCACAGGAATGGGAAATCCCAAGCTTCTGCAAGGGGCTTGACTGTCCAGTGTACGAACTTCTGGAGGCGACTGAGGTAAATTAAATCATTTTGTATTTCTATATTTTAACTTCGCATTTTATCATTTTCTGTAAACTTTATTCATCGTATTTGATGCAGAACAAATGGGATTTATTCTTTACGTGAAAATTCTTCCCTTAAGTCAAACCAAAAGTCAAGATTTTGAGTGCATGATTAGTTGTTTGTGCATATGCATGATATTGAAAAATAGGGAGAATCGAGTTTATCTTTTCGATAATATGCATTTACTATCTTCATTTTACTCGAATCGCGCACGATAGTTCTTGAACTTTGCTATTTCTTTATATGGTTATGTTCCAAACTCCGTACTTTCATAGGACTACGAGCTGCGCAGCTACCAAGCTCAACAATATGTTAGCACTGACTTCGAGGCCTCGACCCAAGAGGAATTCGATCTTGAAAACAGTCGGGCTTTCAACAGGCTTTTCGGTTACATCGATGGTGGAAATGAAGCAGGTAAATATAGTAAAAGTGAAGGAGAATCATCGAAGAAATCCGTTTTTTAAGAGTTTTAGAAGTATAAATGGTTGCAAAACGAGAGATAAAAATAAAAGAACGATCGTAGATCCTAGTTATTCAACTGTAACCCGAACCTAACAAAGGCGTTGAAGAATTGCCCTAAACTTCACTTTGATGCGTTTTAAATGTTAAACCTAACAGATCTGCTGTCAAAGGGTTGCAACAATCAACCTTTGAAGTGACCTCAAATCAAAATCAATCGTATTTTAAAATCATGACCTTATAATCGCATGTAGACCAGACTTTTTAATTCAATTGTTTCAGGTGTGGTTATCGACATGACAGCCCCCGTTGTCGACAAACTTCTCCCAAAAATCGAGAACCCAACTCCATTTACTCAGTCCTTTTACATCCCTTACATCTGGCAAGGAACCGCCCCGGCACCTACAGGAGAGGGTGTCTATCTCCAGGAATTTCCCGCCATCACCGTCTACGTCAGGTAAATAACCAAGGCTAGGGAAAGAAGTAATGCCGTTTTTGTACCGCTATAATACCATACATTGCCTATATTGTGCTTGTATGAGCACGAATTTGCTTATATAAGCACTGCTTTGCTTATATAAGCACAACTCATTATTTCTAGGAAGCTCACTATGTCTTTCTCGACGACCATGTGAACAACATCAAACCAATAATTATTTAAAAATTGTCTGCTTACACATTGCTTATATAACCAAAACTGTGCTTATATAAGCAACACTCGTCATTTTCAGGAACTTCTCCGACTACGCCTTCCTTGACGACCACGTCAACAATATCAACGAACTCATGACCATCTTGGACGCTGAAAACGATCTATTTGCTTGCTTATACATTGCTTATATAAGCACAATTACATTTCAGGAACTTCACTGACTACGCCTTCCTCGATGACCACGTGAACAACATCAACGAACTCAAGACCATCTTGGACGCAGAAAATGAGGCTACTGTGTACAACGACGAGGTGTCTTACTGGTGTGGCTATGACAGTCCCTTCCAACCATTCAACAGGCACAACGAGGGATGGATCGAGGCTATTGGATTGGATGAGGAATAAACGGAGACGGTTATGAGGGAGTGAAGAAGATTAATGTTAAATGCATTTGTGTTAAGTTTTGTTTATCTGCAGATGTAATTTATGTGTTTTAATTTATTCAAGTTGTGTGTTGTCAAATAAATTGGTTAAAATTATAATATGGTTTGATTTGGTGTGACTTTGAATACTTTAAAATGTCAAGTCTGGGATTTATTTCCAGCTTCAATAAGGCTAACTTAACGAATCGAAAACTAAAACTGTGTAGTTTGCCCTAATTAAAGCTTAGTAACGAAAAACAAGTATCTAAGCAATGATTTCCAAAGCCAAGGTTGCTTATATAAGCACAACTCTAAACACTCACAGTTATATGGTGCAAACTAAGTCCATCAGAACAATTCTTTATAAAGTAACCTTCACAGAAAATAGTTAAGCATATAATTTGTATTCATACCAAAACTGATAAGATACAACAATAATAAATGAATCAATAGCAAAATGTACACTTATATTTTCTTACCGATCTGAATCCAATGGGCATGCCAGTCGACTGATCCACCGGCCCAATGCCATCATACTTCTTCGCCTCTTTCACCGTCGTATGCACCTCTGTGGTCCTTTGTTCCCCGGGCAACATGTAGTAGGTGTCGGTGTGTTTCTGGTCGCCGTCTATGACCTCTTTGGAACCGACCAGGATGGCACCGTCGGGTACGTCGCCTTCTGTCGGTGGAAAGAGAAGGGTATTTATGATTGACCGGTTTCTTGAGACTTCATCATGTATCGTTATGCAAGAAACCATTCATTTAATTAAATTCATGCAGAACAACAAATTATGACTTTTGTCATCTTTATAGGGGCTAAAGTACTGCTCAAGTATTAAATGAAGTAAAACATAATTATGGCCATCTTCTTTTTCCAGGCCCGTCCTATTTAATTTCGATAGTTCAGAGAAATTCCGAAAATAAGTTAACCAAAACTGCAGAGAACCCATGGTTGGGTTCTTTTTCAACGTTAGCGTTTAGGAGCGAAAGAGATATAGACTCTGCAGGTAATATGATTAAATGCAATAAAAGTACGATGATGGAAAAGAAAGGAGGTTAACACAGATTTGAAACGACCACCAATTATGAAAGAATAAAATAACTAAAATACATTAAATGACAACAGTGGTCAAGAAAATTATCGAAGTCTAGAAAAATACCAAATATTGATTATACAACAAATAATTGAAATATAAAATGCAGTTTTTCAAATGCACAAATGCTTCCATTAACTACTAGTTTTGAATACAGAATTTTTGCATTTTATCCGGGTTAGCATACCTCGAACACGAAGAGTTCTAGCGCCTCTTGGTATCTCAAATTCGGGTCCGTTATCTACAACAATCACGTGCAAAGCATGCTTACATGGAGGTGCTAAACGATATAAACATATGTAAAAGTACAACGTGTTATACATTTTATAGTTTACGTTATATATACATTGCAGTTCAAAGCACATGTTGGTTGGTCGAAACGTAACGCATATTTTGGCGATGATTTGTGTATTTCTTATGATAAATAGCGTATAAACGTCGACGCTGGAACGGCATGCCCCATACACAGATAATACCCATATTTAGTTTTATCAACGTTGAACGTTAGGAATCCAACGAACGTAAGCCTCCGCTTAAGTCGAACACACCAAAGCCCTCGATAAAACTTTACACAAACATTTTCGTTTCGACACGAAGTAAGAGTTTGTTAAATGTTATACTATTTTGATATATAAAATGTATTGTTACAATGAGAACAATAACTGTAAAGTATTCATTATGAATAACAACAAATATGTAAATGTAAATAAAATTCAAAGGAAAGTGAGAGCGAGAAAGTAGGAATTTGAATATATGGCGATGTATAGAAAAAATGACCACATGAGTAAAACAGATTTAATAAAGAAATTGATTTTGAAGTATTTAACGAATAATTACATATCAGAATAATTAAATTGAAAAAAATATAATATTTAAAACATTCGCATAAAAAATATGGTTCTTAATCAAAATAATTTTTAAGATATCCTTAAGTATTCAACAAAGGTCTCATTAATACATGATAATTTAAATTACAAAGAAGTTAGACAGGAGAACGCTTATATTATCATTTAACGAGAAGGGGTTTGCCTAAAAACCAAATATCTGCAATATTTACAGCATACTTTAAGCGAATAATATTTTCAGTTTTTTTTTTCGAGCAACACTTAAAAGAGATTTGTGTGCATGCCTTGGAGTTGAACCTTGAACCAAATATTAGTAGTAATATCTAACAATAATGTTAGACTTAAAGTCTCTTGTGCAGAATATTTTGCTAATACCTTCACCGGAAGTACATATAGCCATTCAGAAACGAGATATACCTGTCACATGACCATTTAAAACAGGTTCTTGCTGTTTGGCCATTTCCTGTGTTCGACGACGTTCTGTTTATGGAAGCGATGTAGGAGGAAAAATGGCGGGAATATATTATATAAGAAAATCTGAATATATTTGTAAAGCGAGCTTTGTGCAATGGCAAGCGAATTTTATAGAAAAATGAAATTTCGAATCGGAAGGTGACGTTTGATAGATATGTTTAATACTAATTTAAGAAAGAATAGCGTGTTTTTAGCATACAAATAGGGCTTTTCGTTATTGCATTGAAAAGGGGGAAAATCAAAGTGCATTTTAAAATTTTGTTTAAAGGATGTGCAGGGGTGTGCTTTATCAGTTTTGTTATCAAAATATTCTAATGGAAAACGAAACGCTAAGAAATAAGTATTATCACAGTACTTTAAACTTCATTTCACTCTTAATTGAACGTGATTTTAATGCTCAATTCAAAACTCATATGCATATTCTTAAGCCATGTTTACGACATTAAACTAGAGGCTAAAGGCCTTCGATCCCCCGTGAACTTTCAATAGTTATTTGATATAGATTGGTCAGCACTGGAAAAAAAAACATAGGCATCAGAGATGCAAAGCCCCAAGCCTTACACAATATACATGTATATTCTTTATCAATAATATCTGTCGATTGAAAATATAAGGTGATATTATTTGTCTTTCTCACGACTTTTCACAACGTCTTTCCTACAACGTCTTTCTCATTACGTCTTTCTCTCAATGTCATTCTAACAACGTCTTTCTCACAACGTCTTTCTCATAACGATTTTTTCACAACGTCTTTCTCACAACGTTTTTCTCACAACGTCTTTCTCACAACGTTTTTCTCACGTCTTTCTACCAACGTCTCTCTCACAACGTCTTTCTCACAATGTCTTTCTTGCAACGTTTTTCACACAATGACTTTCTCACAACATCTTTTCCAAACGTCTTTATCACAACGTCTTTTTACAACGTCTTTCCCGCAACGTCTTTCCTGCAACGTCTTTTTATATATCTTTCTTACAACGTCTTTCTCACAATGTTATTCTCACAACGTCTTTCTCACAACGTCTTTCTCATAACGATTTTTTCACAAC
>LQRL01185871.1:46761-56962 GCA_001703475.1 Hydroides elegans
ATATTCAAAAAGGTCTGGGGCTTTTTGCGAGAAAATATGTACCGCGTTAGATTCCAGGATAATTTAAAAGCAACATGGTGTTCTACCAAGGCAGCGCATCTTCACATACGACAATACGAACGCTGCAGTGACTAGAAGACGCCGATATAAAATATGTTTCACCGTAAGAGTGGAGGCCCAAATCACCTGATGCCGTCCCCATGGATTTTATTTTTGTTGCATCCTGACAAGGGAGCTACGGAAGAAATCCTTACCGACCCTAGCTGGTTTTAAGCATGCTCTCAAAACTATCTTGAGCGACCCCACCACAATGTAATTGATAGAGTTCTTCGCAGTTGGCCAAAACGCTGAAGATTTATATATTATAGACATCGATCCCACGTCAGACATATGCTAAAACTAGAAGTCTGTAAGTTTTATAGTTTTCATTTTATAGCAAAATGAAAAGTGTAACAAATTAAACTGAACACCTCTTGTATCATTGACGAATTTGCACCTGTAATTTGATTCTTTATAATCTCAAAAACATTTAGTATTTGACATGTTCTGGACCCTTATTATCCGATCTCATTTACCTTACCCATACCCTTAAAATCAATGTAAAATGGTTGGAAAAGGCGTAAGTTTAATGTTAAGGTTGAAACGGGGAATATGGGTCCTGATCACAAACCTGTGAGCGTCTGTCCAGCAGTGAATTCGGTGTCATCCACGAGTATTTCAAAGGGCGGATCCGAGGATTGTGCGTCCGGACCGTGACCGGGGAACATAGCGTCACAGGCCCCATCTGGTGGACCGGAAGTGCGAGCCTTGACTCCGGTCATGTGACTCATAAGGGCCAGCGTGAGCAGGATATAAAGTGGAGAAGTCATCATGAAGCTCTTCTGTTCTCTTTTATCTGTTATAACAAATTATAAAATATTTGAGAAAAGGTTATACATGTAGTTGTGTATCTTCATTTTATATAGTACATACATGTATGAGTCTTAACCTGCTTTGGTCGTTGTTTGATTCCAAGTGTTTATAAGAAATTTAAGAGACAGACAGAAAGACGAAATGACAGATACTCAAAACTTGTTCTTTTTTTTTTTGATATTACAAATAATATAATGGTTATAATAAGCGACATCTCCAAATAACCATGGGCACATGAACTGTAACTTTCATATAATATCTCTTTTAAGTTGCAATTTTTACATAAAACTGCACCGTAATTGGCGGATTGTTGGTTGTAGTATTAAAAGACCCCTTTAATGCTTCAAGGGTTTTTTATGGCTACACGTTTGTAAGTCACCAACACGCTGGTACAAAAGTGTGCTTCACAATGAGAAATCGGTTTCGCATTATATTTGCATTTTATGACATGATATAATCTGCATAAGTTATAAACGTGAATAATGTTGACTATACTGTAGACTCTTCTTGTAGAAAAAGTTAAAACGAAAGTGGTAAATCTCAGCGATATAACTGTTTTACAATGCAAAGTCAAAGTCAAAAGCAGTAAAAAATATTAATTGGTCTAATTAATCACTCTACGCCAAACGAAAAACCCTAGACATAGCAAATGTGTGGGAAAATTGTATATAAAAATAAACAATATTACATAAATGCATTTAATGAAAGGACATACTACAACCGCGATTCACATTGCAAATAATGTGGGCCCCGACTACACACATACAATGTGCATACTTTCAGCAGTCAATGAAATACCTTTTAAGTGGTATTTTTTTCTTGTATGACTCTGCAAAAATTATCGAGGCGTGCCGTTTTTAAACAAACGTCTATGAATAGCATGGTTCGTGTAAGACATCAATTTTTCCCCGCTCCTCACTTATTTGTATTGTCCTTATAGGGGCAATGGAGATTTTTGTTAAATAGGGCTTATCGAATGGTTTTTACAAATGAGTATTTATGAGCAGAATTGTCACGTGTGAACTGCGGTCTGGATCATGTATAGATTTGGCCCATTGTCCTGTTGAGGGACAGGGGGACCTTGGTCGATGCAATGGTTATCCCTAATTTATACAAAATCACCACGGGCAAATATTGACTTATCTCCCGGCTTTGCGACACATTGACTTGGAACAAATTCAACAATTATATCCATTAGTCTAAAAATATAGCCATCCAAAATATAAGGATTCTTCTATGATATGGCCTCGAAATCATGCTTTAAAATACAAAAAGCAAGTTGTGCCTATTATCGCAAGCATTAAGCAAATTATGTAATTAAGTTTATACGTTTGTATTGAGGTATTACAGAAATGTTTAAACGTCGAAATTTTCAGAGAATCGTGTAAAAAAGAAAAACACAAATAAAAATTAAATTGCAATCTCGCAGCAGTTGTTTAAGATCATGTTCCGGTATATAAAATTATGGCAAAAATAGACGAACAAATACAAATGTTAAATGTCGATGTGAAATCTGCTCAATGCTCGACGAAAATTATGCTAAGAACAATATGCTAACTGAATGAATACCTAACTCATCTTACCTTTGAATAAATCCAATGATAAAAGTAGCAAAACTCTATTCAAAAATTTATCCTAAACTATTGCAACAACCACTTAAACAAGTGCAACTATCCGAAAATATCCAAGTGACAGTATTTTGCAAAATCATTTAAACATCTATGATACATATGCAAGTTAGAATGACATTTTACTTTTTAAAGTTCATTTATAACCATGCAATCGATGCATTTGCCTTGAAGACAAGTGCGCTGTGACAAACTAAACCTTAACTACACGGCTCTGTTTAAGCATTACAGGCGCGCTATGTGCATAGGGTTCAGTGGTCTATAATAGTAATGTGACGGCTATATATATGTGTCAATGAATTTCTTATTTGTGCAAGTCACAATGAAGACTTGGGTTTCGCTTAATATGTTTATTAGTCTACCTCGCAAGATATAGTAATCGCTTCGTGACTAAAAGAGCGGTGTTGTAGCAATGACCATGGCAATTGTATGGGTGTGGGTTGATTGGAAAAGTTTTAAAATGGGTCTTTAACCGGTTTCGAAATGGTCGAATCCTAAAGAGAAGATACAATCTTAATTTAAAGTATAAATTATGTTGACCAGTGAGCTCCATTAAGCTATCCCTCTTCAATCTTGTCAAGTAAGGTAATTACACTGGACAAGGCTAAACTATACATACTGGTTTATACATTTGAAAACAAAAATAAATTTCATCCCTACTGGTAACCATTTCGGATGAATATGGTTATTGTGGGTCACTTAAATTAATCTGGATTTTTATATCTGCAACCCCTTTAGGGAATTGGCCACACGGAAGGCTTTTTCCAGCTTTTTTTGTCTAGTTTCGAGCGTTTTTACAAGTTTCAAGCATTTTTGTGGCCATACAACAGGCGTCGAGCTTTTTTGACTGGGGAATATTTCCATATGCATCTATTAAATCTCGAACAACGACATAGATCTATGAAATCTGTCAAAATAAAGTTGTCTAAAATTCATGTCATCGCCCTTTTTTAAACTAGAAGGTCAGTGACCTTGGATCCCCCGTGGACTTCAACAATTCGTCAATGCAGAATGGTCAGTACTTATTGAAATCTTCCTTGGAAATAACGAAATATTTTGCATACACAAAATATATAATATGAAAAAAGAAGGTTTTAGTAGAAGACCGAATTCTACATTTCCTTATATATCAGTAAATTAATTAAAGGAGACGCATCGTCAAAGATCAATCGATGTCTTTCGCGCAACGTCTTTCTCACAACGTCTTCCTCATAACGTCTTTCTCACAACGTCTTTCACACAATGTATTTCTCACATCGTCTTTCTTACAATGTAATTCACGCAACATATCTCACAACGTCTCAATCGACAATGTTTTTCTCACAACGTCTTTCTTTAAATTAATTTTGTCACATATTTCTCACAACGTCTTTCTCACAACGTCATTCTCACAGCCTCTTTCTCAAAAAGTCTTTCTTAAAATTGATTTTCTCAAAACGTCTTTCTCATTACTTATTTCTCACAACGTCTTTCTCACAACGTCTTTCTTAAAATTTATTTTGTCACAACGTCTTTCGAATAACGTCTTTCGAACACCGTCTTTCTTAAAGTTTATTTTCTCAAAACGTCTTTCTCACAACGTCTTTCCTGAAATAGACTTTCTCAGAACGTCTTTCAAACGTCTTTTTCACAACGTCTTTCTTAAAGTTGATGTTCTCACAACGTCTTTCTCCCAACTTCTTTCTCACAACGTCTATCTCACAACGTCTTTCTCACAACGTTTTTCTCACAACGTCTTTCTTAAAATTGATTTTCTCACAACGTCTTTCTTAAAATTGATTTTCTCACAACGTCTTTTCAACAACGTCTATCCTACAACGTGTTTCAAAACCTCTTTCGTAAAACGATTTTCTCACAACGTGTTTTGCACAACGTTTTTATAACATTTCTTGGAAACGTGTCGCCATTTCGACAATTTGCGGTTGATCGACATGAAACCTTGACCAGGCACAGCTTAAATGTATCATGTTTAAGAATATAAAATATGAGCCCTAGCTTATTTCTTTTAATGTTGAATGCCATTTCTACAATTTGTGGTTGATCGACATGAAACTTTGACGAGGCACATTCAATATGTGTTTTTTTTAGTCGCCATTCAAGGAATAAGACGATTGATGGATCGACATGAAACTATGTTGAGGCAGAATTTCTACTTGGCAGCTAGCAAAGACAGGGCATATACTGACAGTCTTCCTCATACATACATACTTAAATGATAATATCTTATATCATAACCCACATTTCCTAAACTGACTATAATTTTCGCCCTTTTTCAAAGTGCTCCAGAATCGACCATTTTCAACCGATCGAGATGAAACTTTGACGAGGCACGACTTAAGACCTCGGTATATACGTGTATAAAATTTGAAAACCCTAGCTCAAATTCTTCACACCAAACTTGCGTGCACAAAGTACTTAGCATCTGAAAAAAAATGTAAAAATCGACAATTTTTAAAGTGCTCCAGAATCGACAATTTTCAACCGATCGAGATAAAACCTTAACGAGGCACGACTTCAGACCTCGGTTTATACGTGTATAAAATTTCAAAGCTCTAGCTCAACTCCTTCTTACCCAACTCGCGTGCACAAAGTACTAAACATCTGAAAAAAAAGTTTAAAATCGACAATTTTTAAAGTGCTCCAGAATCGACAATTTTCAACCGATCGAGATGAAACCTTGCCGAGGCACGACTTCAGACCTCGGTATATACATGTATAAAATTTCAAAGCTCTAGCTCAACTCCTTCATACCCAACTCGCGTGCACAAAGTACCCTATCTCAAGCGGGACAGACAGACAGACGGACAGACGGACAAGATCAACCCTATATCCCCTCATTTTCACGGGGGATAACAAGTGCAAGTCAATTGCATTTGTCAATTATTCGGAGTTTTGATAGCATAATGTATATCTCAATTTTTGCAAATACATATGGCTTCGAAAGGAACCTTCCCCTTTAACCTTTTAATGTTTTAAAGTTAATTTAGATTCTCTTAATTTGTTTACCTGTAAAACTGAGTTATTGGTGCGTTCAGCGGGGCCTTGGCGTCATGCGTCTGCGGAATTGAATTGGTATAAAATATAGTAAACCCAGCGGAATTCGAATTTGACGCAGGCCTCAAATCTTGCGAAAAGTGTTCAGCGGGGGCCTCGCGTCAGCGGAATTCAAAATTAAATAGTATTAAACAGAGTAATAAACAAATACTTAAACGGATTAAGTCCGCGTCAGCGTCTGCGGTTTTGCGTCAGCGGAATATCACTTGACGTTTGCACACTTTTTGAAAGCTTAGTTAATCCAATTAAGCCCGTTTCTTGCTCAAATGTTTCGTTTTTCAATGTTTTTTTTTTCATGATATACCATATATCAACAGTAACTTTAATGGTAGAACTTTAACATACTTGTCCTTATTCAAAACTCTGTGATATGTTTATATGTGAGTTAATTACCATGGGGAATGTCTAATGGTTAATAAGATATAGAAAAAGAGTCATAGAAAAAGGGTTTGAAATAAGATTTCTAACCCCAATAGTACGACTTAACATAGATCTATTTATACCTAAAAGGATACCAAAAAAATGTAATTAAATATTTTGCGTCGTAGACCAGGGGTTTGAAATTCGATTGTTAAAACTACTATTTCAATTTATTTGTGCTTGCAGTGATGATCACGCATTTCATTGTAAAGAATTCATTTCGACAAATAATAAAAATCTATGGTTCTGTCCACATCGGAAGCTTTTTAGTACTTTTTCACAACCAAATCCTATTTTCAAATGTATTCCTTACGGGAAACTCAAAATGTCACCTAGAGTTTCGTTTAAAAACAAGTTGCGTTTCTAATTTTTCATTAGAAATACATTGAAAGGCAGGGTTTGTAATGAAAAAAAAACTGAAAGTTTTCAATATGGCCAGGCCCTAATGGAATTATAGTAAAATAATAGATAATATAGGCCTTAGTTTTTTCAATGTGATCTTGTTTTGTTTATTGACACTGTCTATTAAACATTTCCTCTATTGAACATCATATTCACGAGTACTTTACATGTTTGTTATCTATTGACAACATGACAACACATTGGTCCATAGACTTTATATTCAAAATGATCGGAATGATATAAGAATACACTAATGTTTACACTAGACTCTATGACATATAGAATCTTTACTATAAACAATTAAACAATATAACTTGATAGAATTGAACGGCTTAGATAAATGGATACAATAATTTTAAAAAATCGAAATAAATCAAAATGCAAGGAATGTAAAGTATATATAACTTTTTCTTATGGAACAAAATACTAAAGTGATAAAGGGCTTGACCTTGGGAAATTAATATAAAAGTCTTTGTTATAATGACCATGATACAACAAATCGTAAATATATTCCGCTGGCCGGTGAACAGGCATTCCGCTTACCCCAAAGAATTCCACTGACGCCAAAAATCCGCTGAACGCACCATATTTCCTCTTAATATGTTTGTCACCAAATGTCAATGTCCCCACACTCTTTATTTTCGTGCCATAAAAGAGAATGTAGAATCTTCCCGCACCAAATCGACAATTTTCCCGTTTCTCTTTTATAAACTCGTTTTTCTTTCAATTTTAGTAGAGTCTCTACTATGAATTAATATCAAAATCTTTGCTAGACTCTACAGCCTAGAAACTATAGGTTCTGTTAATAATTCGCTCAAGTATGCACTGCTCGTTGGTACATTTATACTTATTTAGGTGTTGTATAAAGGTTCTATATTGAATGACAATATTATGATTTAAATGCACCAAGGTGTCGAATAAGCACATGGACTTTCGGAATAGAATAGTGATTGTTTAAATCAATATGTTAATATGTTGATTAAAACCCCATTAAACTTCTATGATAGATCTGTACAAGATAGTAGATCTTCTTGAGTCGATCGATCGACGTTGAAACATTGGAAAATATTTGGCTATGTATGCAACAAATACAGGTTTCTCTTAGCCTATGTATAAATTTAAAATTAAACATGAGAAATGTTTTAATGAGAAGAGTTCACGGATAATTTTCCAACATAAAATCTCTTTAAAGGACAACAAAATCTTCATGCGTTTTACAAAGCTTGGTGCGTTTTTTAAAGCGTGGTGCGTTTTTAAAAGTGCGAGCTTTTTGAAAACGAAGCTTCCCATATGGCCAGGCCCTTAAGTATGATTGAAGCACCATCACACTCAATTTAGCATGTAACACGAGTTTTAAAAAATATTTGAGTAATAATTTTGCTTGTCTATTGATGAACTGTGGAAATAGTTTTAAGGCCACGGTAACATTTGCGTTAACAAATAGATTTTTTTCTTGCTTTCAATCTATTCCTTATAGACAAGTATTCAGTGAACACGAACAGGCCCCAACGCCCCCAAAGTCGTTTTCGAGTATTTTAGAAGTCTCTATGACCTTCCGTTCAAAAGTCTTGAAAACCCGATATTTTTGGCTATTTTGGCCAATTTGACAACTTCCGGTCGGGTGTTTTTGACCGAAATGGTGAAAAGGCACATCTACGGGCCAAAACCTTTCATTTGAGCCTATAACCAAGTCTCTATGACCTTCCGTTCAAAAGTTATAGCCCGTACAAGCTCAAGTCTTGAAAAACCGATATATTTGGCTATTTTGGCCAATTTGACAACTTCCGGTCGGGTGTTTTGACCGAAATGGTCAAAAGGCACATCTACGGACCAAGACCTTTCATTTGAGCCTATAACCAAGTCTCTATGACCTTCCGTTCAAAAGTTCTAGCCCGTACAAAAAAGTATGACGGACAGACAGACGGACAGACAGACAGACGGACGGACACCACAAACCTATAGGCCCCCAAACTTTTGGGTTGGGGCCTAAAAATCAAAAACGCTAAAACTTTGTGTCTATAAAAGTTAGCTATTTTGGATTTCTCCATAGGGAATGCATTGGAAAGCACGAAAAAAATTGTATAATGTATAATTGAGTGCTGTTGTGGATACAGGACTTTAACATAACTGCACCCAATATAGCGCCAGTACGCTAAGGTAAAAGTCGGATGGAAATAAATAATATCTTGGCCAGTGCAGCAGATGTAAATATTTAATACACCATTACCGAAAATCTACTTATAATTCTATGCTCGATCTATCCCAATAGGCCAAGTTTGATCTGTTGATACGAGCGCCGACTTTTGGGATCTGGACCATATGAAATTGTGGAGCAAATAGTGTTGAGTGTTTATGTGTTCAATGCAAGTTTTTCAATGAGAATTTTACAATAAAATCCTAAATATCCTATAAATGTTTACAAAGAAATTTGTATTTGATCAGCCATTAGATTGAGACATGATTTTCGTTAATCTTCATGATGCTAATAAATGATACATCTATTCGCCTACCATACGCGTACCTTTATTTCCTGTATAGAATCCCCACGCGTTATACACCGATTTTACATTTAAAATTCTCGGTTGCGGGTTGTACAGTGCCGTTGAAACCGGAAAACCCGGAAGTTGCTTGTTCGAATCCAAAATACCCCGGTCAAAGAATATTTTAGGACAAACCTTTATCCCAAGATTTGCCTACACCTAGGCCATCAAGGATCTATAAATGTTCACATAGCCTTACCAAACTAGAGGCTAAAGGCCTTCGATCCCCCGTGAACATTCAAAAGTTATTTGATATAGAATGGTCAGCACTGGAAAAAAAACATCAGAGATGCAAAGCCCCAAACCTTATGCAATATATATTCGTTATCACTTACATCTGTCGATTGGAAATATAAGGTGATATTATTTGTCTTTCTCACAACGACTTTTCACAAAGTCTTTCTCATAGTCTTCCTCACAACGTATTTCTTACAACGTCTTTCTCACAACGTCTTTCTCACAACGTGTTTCTCATAACGTTTTTCTCACAACGTCTTTCCCAAAACTTCTTTCTCTCAATGTCTTTCTCACAACGTCTTTCTCAAAACGTTATTCTCACAGCGTCTTTCTCATAACTTTTTTCTCACGACTTTTCACAACGTATTTCCCACAACGTCTTTCCATAACGTCTTTCTCACAACGTCTTTTTCACGAAGTCTTGCTCACAACGTCTTTCTCACCAAGACTTTCTCATAATGTCTTTCTCACAAAGTCTGTCCCACAATGTCATTCTCACAATGTCTTTCTCACAACGTATTCTCACTTTTTTTACAACGTCATTCTCAGAACGTTTTTCGTTTTACGACTTTCTCACAACGTCCTTCTCACAACGTCTTTCTCATAAAGTCTTTCTCACAACGTCTTTCTTACATCTTTGTCACAACGTCTTTCTCACGTCTTTTTCACAATATATTTCTCATGACGTCTTTCTTACAACTTCCTTCTTATAACGTCTTTCCCACAATGTCATTCTCACAATGTCTCTCTCATAACGTCTTTCTCACAAATTCTCTCGTTTTTTCGACCATTATTATATCTTTCAAACTCGACGAGCTCTAGCATGATTCCTACAATAAGTGCAGTCATTTCTAATATGTGTGATCGATCGACATGAAACCCTGACGAGGCACAACTTCAATATGTGTCTGTTATGTATATTAGAGCTCTATCTTAACTCATCCACAGCTTCTTCCAACTTTAAAAAAGTTCGAAGAAAAAGCAATTGACGGATCGACATGAAACCTT
>LQRL01185880.1:24456-55609 GCA_001703475.1 Hydroides elegans
ACTTGTATATTGCTAAGATGTAAAAGTGTTAAAAGGTATGGTCTTTGTGTTGTATAATATGTTATTTTAAATGTTAGGATTGAAAACGGAGATCGTACAGTACACGTTCGAAGTGGAATATTCGTATTGTTTAAGCTAAAGAAGTTGTATTACAATCTCAATTTTATAGACTCTAGAGTATATCTTTGTATACTATAGACTCTACCTGTTTCACATAGCGCCCCTGTGTAGCCTGGCGTGCAATCGCAGCGATATTGGTTGATTTCGTCCGCGCATTGGCCGTAGACACACTCGTTGCCAATGCATTCGTCGATGTCTGGAAAAGCATTAGATGAAATAATCATTAACGACATAGACCTTATTTTTGTAAATTGGAATGAAATGTGAAGAGATCCTCAGAACTAGTTATATAGTTTAACTACTTATTCTTGGCTCTATGAAACGTCAAAGGCGGATATTATAAATAAGCGCAAACGCGTCCGGCGTTCCTCGATCAGCCATTATATATAATAATGAAAATACATTGGCTATCATAACTATTCTATATTAGCACCCCCTGTTCAAAATTGTCTGGATTCACCCCCTCTTTATATTGTATACAATATTTTTAAGTAGCACTTAGGAATATCTGTATCCATTAATGTGTTGCATATGATATCTACAAATAGAAATATACCTTTTATTCCTCAACTCACTTGTTTGGCAATCACTTCCGGTAAAACCCGCTGCACATGTGCACGTGTAAGCACGCACGTGGTCATGACACGTGGCTCCGTTCAGGCAAGGGCTGCTGTGGCAATCGTCGGAATCTGTAAAAGTTATTGAGAGAGGTTTTGAAAAAGTGGTTTTGTGAATAATTTGTACATATTTTTCTTAGGAATAATATGCACATAGAAAGATATAAAGTGAATAAAATGTTTTAGTGAGTTGTCCGTGTTGTGTTGATTTTTCTAATCTGTTTATTGCTTATGATTTATTTTGTGGAAGATAAATTAAGTTTAAATCGGTTTCAGATATAAGACTATTGAGCAGTCTGAGGAACACCGTTTTGATATTTTTTCCTAATAAAATCTTTGTGTATGTGTTGTTCGTAGTTGTAATGGTACAGTTAGGTGATTATACAAATTGCTGAAAAATCTGCATGGGATGCCTTTCATATTATTTTGGTGCAAGAATATATTCATCGACAACCACCTTTACGTTTCAGGTTGAATATATCACATGTGAATCTAAATAATCATTGTATACAGCTTTGTATGAAACATCCTTTCATATATTCGTGCGGATGTCAACAACCTTACTCATGTGCACTTACTGATTTCGCAGTGTGTTCCCTCAAATCCGGTTCCCGTGCAGTCGCAAAAGTAGCTGGCGATCGCATCTTGGACGCATTCACCGTTGACGCAAGGATTCGATTCACACTCGTTAATGTCTGAAATATGAAGAAAATATGAAATATAGAATAGGGCATAGCATATATAAGCCATGAATGTTAAGTACGTGGCTGAGTAAATTGTATTTATATTGCATTTTCTATGCAGACGCCGTTGTGGCGCAAGGGTTTGATTTTACATTCATTCTGAGAGATGAATGAATAAAGAGATACAATAAACACTGCATAGAATATCAGTCCATTTATGGTGTCAAATCTCTTCTATTTAGTCATCCATCAAAAATGATAGGAGTCTAGTAGACTCTACAATCTATAAAACGGCTGGATTCTATTATAATTGACAAATTTAATCTATTTTATAATCAAATGCATATATTATATTATTAATCATTAATATGAAATAATCTGTGAACGATTTAGTCTGAATAGAGAATAGATCACAATAAACGAAAACTGATTAAAACAATACTTAATAGCAATTTCATATTTAACCTGAAATAAGTTTCTATAGACTCTACCTGTAGCGCATAGAGGATCCGTATACCCGGGCATGCACGTGCACGAGAATTCATTCACGAGATCTACGCACGTGGCTCCATTTGTGCACGCGCTGCTCGCACATTCGTCAATGTCTGAATAAAATCAAGTTTAAAACGCATTCGGACACAGAAACTAAGCACAATTAGGTTAATATGCATTGACGAAGTGATTAATAGTAGCTATAGAAGAGTGTTAACTAGCGATGGTGAGCCACTACATTCCCCTTTTATAGTCTGCTTCTTATTATACGTAGATCTCTAATTAAAAACATATCAAAAAGGTTTTCCCCAAAACTAGTTCACATGTAAACTAAAATTTGTTTACAACGGCTCATGAACTGCTTTCCTTTATTATCAAGCGATCGATAAGAATTATAAATTTAAAATTAAAAGTAATCTACATAACTACCAAAATGAGTTGAAGGTTGACATTTTAACATAGCTCCTATACTAGAGTAACTGCCGGGACTCTCGTTATAGAACATTATTGTGTTAGGGTGAAATTTAGATTGACATAGAGTCTGTCATTACTTGTTTCGCAGTAGAGTCCAGTGAATCCTGGGACACACGTGCAAGAGTACTCATTGACCCCATCCTCGCACGTGGCTCCGTTTGTACAGGAATTAGTCAAACAGTCGTCGATATCTATAGAAAACAAAAAATACCAATTTTAGAAACACATACAATCAAAATGATATGGGACGGGGGCATGCGAAACTATCTATGATTGCTGCGAAATTCGCATAAAATATTGTGAATCGGATGATATTACATCAACTTATGTTAAAATAGCATAAATATTCTCCCCCGAACCGTGATTGATAAATATAACAATTATAACAACAATATTTAAAAAAGAACTTGTATAGAGTGCTGCTCTTTGCTTTAATAGTTCCAGAATTTGTTAGTTATCAATGTGTTTTTTTAGCAAATTGAGTAAAATGATTGCTTTTATTTACATCATGTAATGCAGATATTAGGTAAACCATTGATATAATGTATCTTTTGAAATAATACAAAATAATCATATTGTTGAAGATTAATCTTCTAATGCCAAAATAAAGAACAAAGAAATCACAAACTGAACAAAACACAAACCTGTATCGCAATGAATCCCTGTATACCCTATCACACAGCTCGGGTAATTATGCGTATGTATGTCACTTTTCTAATAATTTCGATTTTATTTTTTTAAGTTTAAAAAGTAAACTCTATAATAAGATACCAACCTGTCTCGCAGTGAATGCCCGTGTACCCGATCACACAGCTACATTCATATCGAGCAATGAAGTCAGTGCACTCGGCGCTATTTTGACACGGGTTTGATTCACATTCGTCGATTTCTGAAAAAAGAGGATATTTTCAAATATTATTGTTGTTTATTTTTTTTTCATTTCTAGGAGCAAGGTTATACACAGCCGCGGATTTAGAGGGGGCGCACCCGCAGCGCGCCCCCTGTTCACCCTTATATATAATACAAACAAATAAACTTGCGCCCCCCGGTTCAGTCTGATAATTTATATTGTTGCGCCCCTAGGTTCAATATTTTCTGGATCCGCGCCTGATTAAACCTTTTTCTACTCTACTCCGGTATTGTAATTCATCGTGTATATATTTCTTATTGTTTTTTGGTGACGACGCAACACCTTTTTAAGTACAAGCAAATCATAAAATATAAACAAAGGGCAAGAATAAGTATCAATTTATAATATCCTTATGAAGATACCTTCTAGTTATTAAACGCTTTTTCTCAAACATTGCATATCACTTGATTAAAAGAAAAATGTTCATAAATTTTACCCATGCCCCCCCCCCTTTGTCTTCTGTAGCCGGGCGAACAGTAAACATCAAATAAACAATATAGTTAATACATTCTAGTTATTATATATTTTTCTAATTGCACAAAATTGACCATCAAGTAAAACTAATAGTTTTGGAGCAAATAGTTTTGCTTTCTTACCCGTGGCACACCAGCGCCCCCTGTATCCGGGCGCACATTCACAATCGTATCGATTCTGCCCGTCAATACATTCGGCCCCGTTGCGACACCGGTGGTTGGCGCATTCGTCTATGTCTGTTATACACGAGTGCATTAAAATGAATATGTTACATATATGAGTGCATTTAAATTAAGGTGTGACACATATATTAGTGCATTTGAATTAATGTGTTACATATATGAGTGCATTTAAGAATTCATTTAAATTAATGTGTCACATATATGAGTGCATTTAAATTAATGTATGTTATTTAGGAGTGCATTGAAAACAAAATCAATCAATTAAACGATACTTGCGTATATATGTTGTATATAAGGGCAATGATCGAATCAAAACAATTCATAAGTGTACTCGTATATCTCTGGTATGATTTATACGAGTGCATCGAAATAAAAAACCTAATCTATAATTGCACTCATATATGTTTGGTTGTACGAGTGCATTGAATAAAACATCTTATGTAAATTCGTTTATGTCTGAAGTATATAAGTTCAGTAAAGATAAAACTGGTGTATACGAGTTCATCGATTTTAATGTCTTAATTATACGAGATCATTGAATTTAATGAATGCTTTATTATCCCTTTTTCTCTTTTTGATATTGTCTTCCATGTTTACTCGCAGCACCAGTTTGAAGAGTATACGTGAAGTATACAATACTTCAAGTAAAGTTTTTTTTTTACATGGTGTTTTATATAGTAATTTTACACACCATAATATCCTTTTTCAAGAATCTACAAGACAAAATAGCCTGGCATGGATGTTAGGGTGGTGGTTGGTGGGATGACCCCTATAGAAGGATATTTTAGTTAAGATTCTTTGATAATATTCCTTAATGAAAGATATTTAGTGAATTTGTGCTTAACCCTTAGCAAAAATATAAATATTTTATATTAAATGTTCTATGAATACCTCCGGTACACTCTTCAAACTGTGATTTAGGGTGCTGCATGTTTACTCACTTGTTTCACAATTGACACCAGTGAAGCCAGCTTTGCAGCGGCAAAAATAGGAACCAGTGTCATCTTCTTGGCACCACCCGTCGATACACTGGTTGTTACATGGATCAACTGCGGCCACTGTAACCATAGTGATTTTTAAAATTGATTTTCAATAGAATCTTATTTGAATTTCAATGTTTAAATGACTTAACATTATGTCGTTGTGAGCTATACAACTTGTTGCATTAGCAGCATCATTGTCATTGTGAAAGGGAAAGTTGTAAAACCCATCGATGCACTGGTTATTGGACTGCTCCACTGTGGCCACTGCAAAATAGTGATAAATGTGATGAATATATAACTAAGATTATTTCTGAAAGATGTGTTAAGGGAAAATTAGATTAGACGCTAATCATAGAACGGCTGTCCATGATACATATGTACAGCAAAATGAGTTTTCGGGTTCAGCTTGATGTTGATGTTGTTTTATCCTTGTTAACACACCGAAGGTTGTAAGAAGAGTATTTAGGAAAAAAACAATTCCTATTTTGAGGAAACACCGAGCTAAACAAATCTCAAGCCAACCAACTCCTTTGCTTGGGTCCAGCCTTTTCTGTATTGCCGTCAAGACATGAATTTATAACATTTTATTATAGGATCCAATTAACGAGAAATCTGCTGAGCAATGAAACCGACCGTCGCGACACTAGCTGCTACGCGAATCACGACCACTGTAAACATGGTCATTTTCAGGGTTTAATTTTATATAAGTATTTGCATCACCTTTTTGTCGTCAATTTACCTATTATTTCATAAGCAAAACCAATACTTTGCAAAAGGGAAATTTTGAGGTTGACAAAATACCGTAAAATTGAATATTTACCATTTGCAAATAATAACTTTGCCTTTGCTACTTAACAGAATACATTTTAAATAAACAATGAATGAAATAGTGAAAATAAATGCTCGAATAATGAAGCCACAGGGCCTGGAAACATTGAAAACCTTTTTTTTTTCGAGCTCTTATTCTTACAAATCCTGTTTCTCAAAATATTTCTTAAGGAAAACTAAGATGGGATCCCCCTCCCTGTAACACATTGACTTTGTTTTGAGGTTTAACCGAGATCGTTGTAACCATGGGAATGTAAATGGTCGGTTGCGGTTCACGATGTTAGCACCTTGCCGGTGTTGGCATGGAAAAGTATGCTTATTTCTCATCAGTTGATCTATGTTCATACGCATCTACTTGTGACCACTTTAAGTATTAATGGATTTAATAATAATCATGATTTAAATACCCGAGTATTGCACCTGGAAGGAAAAATACAGGGCTCAAGCATTGCTCAAGCGCTTATCTGGGGTTGACCCGGTGAACTGCAAACGGTCATTAAAATTCAAAATGAAGTCAATCAAATCCTTAAAATACTGGTTAGATGCAACGCACAGAGAAGAGTTCAGTTAGAGAGGAGGCTGCATATTTGCCTAAGGTTTAAAGATGTAAGTGAAAAATGTTGCATTGCTACCAGTTTTTCGAACATGATAGTATGATATTTTAACGTACTCTAATCTAAGATTTAAACTAAATTGGCATTGAAAACCGAAAAGAGTCCAAGCAAAGCGAACGCACAATTTCAATGTTTTAATGTTTTCTTTAAAAAGACTTGGCGCGATTTTTGAGTTTCAATTGCGGTTTGTTAAGCTGGGACAAGCTTTCAGTGTTACCACCACAGGGCCAAATCAACAAAATAATTACCCCATGATTAAAATATATTCCTTACTTGCAGCGGCATTGTTGATAAGCCCATGTGACAGCAGAAGACTTATCAAAAGATACATTTTTGCGGCAAAGTATTTATCACAAAAGTAACGAAAAGGCCGCTTTAATGAAATTTAAAGATCTCAGCCCTGCTTGAAATAAAGATTGCTATTTCATGTTTTCTCCAATTTTGAAATTAACTCTGAACAGGCTGCTTCAATTGTGTCGGGAAATTGAGTTTATATATTGCGGCATTTTGTCGGGTTTTTAAGACAATTAGATAAATTTATTATCATCATGGTAAAAAGTTTAAACATTTTTTGAACAAAAACCATTTAATAGCGATAGCAAAAATTGGAATATTTATTAAGTACTCTTGAAAACCCGTTAAGCAAACAAAGCATTCATTCATAAAAATAAGTGGTGACTATTTGAATTGGAATAAGATGAAAAGACGATTGCTAAACAAATGATTTTCACCCGACAATATATTCGAATCGAAAATGAATTGAATTGAGATACATGAGTGCTAATGGGATGATTCCCTCCACTAATCGGCAAATGCTCTTTTTATGATGTTCAATTATATATTCATCAAGTTGCTAAACTCGTTAACACAATTTTGAAAAGTGATTATGAAGATGGACTGAGTGAAATTTTATTATGATTATGGATAGATTTCGAAAGAATACGTCATTCAATGTTAATATATACATTTTGCATCAGATTATATTATTAGGCTATGAGGTGATAACATTCAGGCAACTCTTTATGTGAGAATAACGAAGCATTTGTAGAATAAACAAATTAATTTAATGAATAACTAATAAAGTGCATATCAGAGATGATGTTCTTATATCGTTTGGAAATAAGGAAGTTGAGATTTTGAAAAATGAAATGGAAGATATTAATTCTTACGGTTGCGTTTGTATTTTGGAAAATTCTTTACAGTTAATTTAAGTTACAAGACGTGTTAAAATAAAGAATGAAACTTTTTATTTTAAAGCTATTATCATTATCGTTTTTGCATTAATAATTCCAAACTTTTATCTGTTCATCTTTGATTCATCTTATACAATGAATGGAATTTCATTGTAAGAAGAGTATATTCAAACAAAAATGACAGTTTGGGGTTATCCCGGTGAAATTGAAATGAGAATTTGATTATTTTTTTATATATATACAGATATATAATGTATTTAAAAGGTCTTGATTTGAACGCATTTTTGTCTTCAAATTCAACATCAAAATCAAATTCATCACCATCATCTGTTATCTGGGAATTCATTACAATAAATAAAATTCAAATCAAACTCATTTTTTTATTAATCCGCAACAAATTCCTAATGCACACGACACAAGTGTATATATATTTTTATATATAAATATATAATGATATACAGATAAATCAGTCAAACTGCAATTTAATAGTTTTTTTTCTCAGTAACTGTATCATACTGTATCAACAGTTTTGATTAATGATATAAAATTTAATGCAATAGGTAAAATAAATGATATGCAACAGTATAAATAGCGATTTCAAATTAATAGCAATTTCTTATTGTTTTGTTTTCTTTTTACTGAAAATACCTTAATGATCAACCTTCCTAAACACTTGAATGTTGTTAAGATTATAATACCATCCTTCTAATTTATCTGCTGTGCAAAGAAATAGATAAACGGTAATTCCAACATAGACTCGATGTACGTTCGCAACATATAAATATACAGGACATCCGCATGCAGAAGTACCAAACGAAAGATTTTAGAAGTTGCTTTTTTTTTAATAATTCAATTTCTCTGAAATATTTCTCAATATAGCAACACGTTTATTCATTGTTTGTCAGCAGGAACAACTCAAGAGTCGCTGCTAGCAGGATTTTGCCAGCAATAAAAGATGATTTTCAATATTTTTATGCTGCTCTGACAATTTACCACAGCTAGAATATTGTTTCTAACATAATATATTTTCTGTGGTGTATTTATTTAATTCTATTGGCCTTTTGTTTAGATTAAACAAAAATTGCAATATGTTCTTTTTGTTCTTTTCTACGAATATGCTAGCATGGAGTCTGTTTTATACAAAGATAGATGCCTTTCTCAATTAGTGGACACTTCCAATTTGACTCATATAACGGACACCCTGCTATTTAACCAATATCAATATGTTCAGGGACATTGTTTTGAAACAGTTATTTAGATAAATCAATATTGATTCCCCTATCATTAACCTTTTACCGCTAGACTAGTTCTAGTCACAACTAGACTAGATAAATGACCATGTGCTATGTGCTGTGTTTGAAGTTATATAGTCTATACTCTATAGACTCTGCAATGAAAAATAAGAGCTAAATAAAACTAAATTTATCCTTTCCGCTATTCCCAAACACATGAAACATCAAAATATGAACTCTATAATCCTATTTCAGTGAAATAACGACAAGTGTCCGTTTTTTGAACAAGTCCATTTTGTTCCAAATGCAATGCTTTAACTTAACGGCACATTCTAATTCTAAAGAATTGAATGGTTTTGTGTTCAGCAACTTAAAGTCAAATAATAAAGTTACCCCGAGACAAAAAATCACTTAGATTGATATACAAATGACTGATATATCAAAAGTCAAAGTCAAAAATTCGTAAAAAGTGTCCATTTATTGAAAAAGGACTCTAAGTGATTTTAAACCCACTTCAAAACATTTGGCCCTGGGAAATCCTGGTTGTCATTTACTTGAAAACTTTTGCACTTATTTACTTGTATATTAAACTGTTTAAAAGACAGACGCTTGCAAATACAGATTTTTTAAACATATACATACACAAGGTAAACAGACAGGAAGCCGGCGTCAAATTTTAGAAAATAAACACTGCATTTTTACGCAACCTGTTTTTTCATTAGCAGGGTCAGCTGCTTTTACTCCAAGATTATCGTTAACAAAATGTGTAACCAATTCTCTTCAAAATATGCTTCCTTTTGCTTGAATGTTATTTAATGCTTAAAGCTTAATTGCGGTATAAAGACAACCCCGATGCATCGCCATTTTATGCGATTTTGTATAATTTGTGGAAATATTGAATTCGAATACTTGTGCCAAAAAAAAAACCCCCTATGTGTTTTTGTAAACCGGAGATCAACGTTTATGTTTTGAATCCAACACATTCTCGTTAAAATCAAACACATATTTTTTTAAACGGTTGAGTGACAGTGTTAATCGAACTGAAAACTGTTTTGTCATTATTTTTCAGTAAAGAAACGAAACAACACCTTTACGATAAACGGTCTTCTATGAATAAATATTGATAAAAGACAAAATTTATCTTTGTTTGATTAAAGTAATGATATTTCGGCTTCAAATGATTTTCAGTTTTAAAAAATTGGTTTTTAATAATAAAAGTATTCCGTAAAGTTAGACTACATGACAGCAATGTTAAAAACATATTTGTAAACACACTTGTTGAGGATGTGTCTACACGGATCAAACAAACCAAACCTTCAAACCACTTTAGGTCCCGACATAACGCTTGAAATCAGTTTTTGGTTTGAAACGCCTTATTGACCAACCTTTGATTATTAATACCTAATCTGGTTCGAAGGTAGTTTTCCGTTGCGGCCTTAAGTGGTTTGAAGTTTGGTTTGATTTGTGTAGAAAAACCTCTATTCGCACATTTACACACAACATATCAAGCATTAACCGTTGATAGCTGATTTCCCACCAACATCGATAAGCAGAAATATATGGTTAGTAATTCAATGTTAAAGCCATTTATTAAAAGACGAGAATTAATGCTTCAGTATTCAACAAAATCATGTTATTTCGCAGGTTAAATAAAATTATTAATGTTGAAAACAAAGCAATAACTGCAACACATTTTTAAGCTTACATTAAAATTAAGCAAAATAATTAAAAAAAAACAATAAGAAAAATAAAATTAAGTTAATGTTTTTCTTTTTGTGGAAAATTACAAAAAAAAGCATTTGCTAAATGTACTAACAATTGAAAGGCTCCGTGCAACAATGTGTTAAGTCTACTTAACATGATTTGGATTTTTAAATTGGAATATGATCATGCTGTTATTATCTATCATTTATGTGAAGCTCATATCTTATCTGTCTCAATAGATAACATTTTTTTGCAGTGCAACATTGTGCGAAGTGCCTAGTTGTTCACATCTCGCGTGCAACAAAATGTTTTATTTACTTAATACAAGCAACAGTTATTTATATAGTTATATATATTTATATAGTTATTTATATTTTCGCAAAATATTTCCGTGCAACATTGTGTTATATTGACTAAACACAAGTCCACTATAGCTTATATAGCGCGCGCTTTTTGTGCGATTGTTTCCGTGCAACAAAGTGTTTTAATTACTTAGCATAATTCATGTTTTGCCATTTTCGCGTGAAACATTGTGTTAAATTTAAGTTAAATGTATAAGACCAATGGAATTGAATAAAACACTTTGTTGCACGCTAAAAATGAAAAGTCAAAACGTGTTTTATATACTTGCATGGTCAATTTTTTCATTCTTTTCACTAATGAAACTTTATTGCTATGTTTTCTTACAATTTCTTTTCATATTGCAATGCGCATGAAAAAAATGCATTCACAACATACTTTTTGCATTGAAATCGGCCTATAAATAGCTATGCTAGCTTTAGTTTTGTTTCAATATCTTTAGCTTGAGTTTTCTCGAAACATCAATTTCAGACTTAACACAATGTTGCACGGAGCCCTTCAATTTCTATTGAGGATCGGTTTCCAAAGAATGGACGATGTTTTACCAGATAAAATATAACGGGTTCACCACCGTTTTTCTTCAATCGTCATTGTGTTCAATCTAATTTTTATCAGCACAAAATGTCAAAAGTCAGATAGACGATTCAACATCAAAAGTGTACAATGCATCGATGGATTCTTTGCCGAGTGGCTACATTTTAATAACTACTTTCGATTGCAATTTTCGCTTATATTCGTTGTTCATGATATCTAAGAGGAACAGAATCATCGTTCCCTGCCATTCCCACTCGGCAAACAACATCCTCAGGACGTCCTTATCACGTAGTTTTACGTCCCGACGTCCGCGACTCAATTAAGGCGTCGTTAAGATATCAAAAACGAGACGTCCCAGCGGAGTCCTTAAATGACGTCAGGAGGATGAATATTTCATGACGTGACATATTTACACGTCCAGAGTACCTCAATAATCAGACGATGTAAGGACGTGCTATCAATGTCATGCTAGTGACGTTGCAAATTGGACGTCCTATTGACGTTCCAATATGACGTTGAAAGGACTAAATATTTTGGTCGGGACGTAATCTGACGTTCTTAGGTTGAATTTCAAAGATGAACTTATCGAAAACCCTTATTGTTTAAGAGCATTGCGAATACCCCTCCAACAATCGAAAATTACAAGTTTTGACCACTTACAGTACGCATTGTTTTGATTTCAAAATGGAATATGATCTATCATATTCCTAAAAAATGTATATATATGATATTCATGTATAAAATAATTTTGACATTTAGATGCAAATGTGCGTGCAATATAAATATTACGTCCTTTAAAAGGCCGTCCCTAATTCGTCCCATCACGGACCAGTTTAGGATATCGTGTTAATAGTCTTTGCGGACGTGTGTACACGTCCTTTGGATGTCCGATATAGATGGCGATGCGACTTCTAAAAATTAAGTCCGGCAAACTTTCATACAGGCCCGGTGTAACGGTTTCAAGCTACCCCCCTAATTATTACCTCCCCGGTAATCTCAAACCGATTTCAAGCTACCTCCCGGTAATCTGATACCGGTTTGAGGCTACCTCCCCGGTAATTTGAATCCGGTTTGAAGCTACCCCCACCGGTTTGAAACTTTTTTTGTGTTTCAATAAGAATTAACGCTCATAAGAGAGTGTTATGGTCCCCGGAAGAATGAATCAATAGTTCATGCGTTAGAAGTCACGTTTTCGTAGCTAAGGGCCGGGTATCTAGCTGGGTTGTGTATTGCCATTTGGGTGTTCGGGTAGCAAAATACCTATCCCAACAAAGCCATATTCAAGCAAGGTATATTTTTTAATCGACGCCCCAAAAAACAATATCCTCTTCTACCTGTCCAGGGGCCAATGCACCAAACAAACATATTCATTAAATGTTGCAGGCCGGGAGGCACGTCATTAGAAAAAAAATCTTCCTTTAATCCCTATTCAAATGAAACAATGAGCGAAACAGACGATCGCACATAGAATCTGTGTAAATAACCAGCATTATTTGTTATGTTTTATGTACAAATATGGCGACAGGTATTTTGGCCATTGTTTGGATTAAAAGACTATTCGCGCTCTTACTGAACACTCGGACTGCCTTGATCGCGTGTCAATTGCGCTTCTCATTATTAGCTAGAAAATCGGTAAGTTTCATCGTAAAATTTTCATTAAAATTAATATTGTGGTGTTATTTGTTGCAGCAGCATGACACAATTTGGAATTTGGCACACATTTATATCAAAGATAATAATTCATCAATTTTTTTTTTACTTTTGGCTACTTCACACTTTTGCGAAAAATTGAAGGGTAGTGATTTCGTGACTGGTCACTTTTTTAACCGCATAAAGTTCTTACTGAACGGACCTTAAAAAGACCGATCCCATTTAGCTTTTAAAATCTAGATCGTATTTTATTTTCGTGATTTCTTAGCCTAGAAAAATCACAAGACCAGCCGTAATTGTCTTAAACACGTGCTTTTGTTTCCATAATTTAAGCATGGGAAACAGTCAAACAGATATAGAATGATCATAAACTGGCTTTCAACCCGTTAAACTAAATGGTAGATGATACCAGCCCCTAGACTAGGTTTTCTTGTAATAGTAAAAAAATCATTACTCAATATGATTTAAAAACAAATAAATGGAAACACAGAAGGGTCAACATCAAGGAAAGAGAGCATCAGCGATGCGGATTTTTCCCGTGATTTACGTTTCAAATCACATATACATACTTTTTAATGTTCCGGAATTTCTAGGGCACCCCCTATTCCTATATTTTTAGCAATATTTGTACTTGTATGTATGTATATCCACAAGCATTATTACTTTCGTTTTATCAAGAAAAATGCCAAAATTTATTGTATCTTGGGATCAAGACATGGGAGTTAGTATTGGGCGTCTTACCTTTCCTAAATATGCTAAGCATCAATTGGAGTGTTTTTCAAAAAACAAAAAATAATAATAATAGCTTAAATAAGCCTTATATGGTGCGTTTTATCTGACTGAATTTTGATTTGTCTTTTGAGACAATATTTTGGATATTTTATGGATAAAAAATGTGTGACCTTTTAAATAGCTTACGTGTATAATTTGAAGAGACGGACTGACAGACAGACTTTATGTAACATATACGCATACACACCTAATTCATTAATGACGATAAGCTTTCATATGCATTCAATTATCAAGATAATAATTATTATTTATCATTATTGAAATAAATGGGACTTATATTTGAATCTGGATAAAACTTCTATTGGATTTTATCAATTTGCGACTCAATGGTGTGTAGGGTTATGTTTTAACATAATATATATGTATGTACAAACATGTGACATCTGAAGCAATCAAATATATCCCACTCGGCAAGACGTCCACGGACGTTGAGCGGAAGCTCTACATTGGGCCCGTATGAAAGTTTTCCGGACGTCCATACACGTCGCGGACGTAGAAAAGACGTGGCATCGACGTCGCGTCCGTTTCTGACGTACGAATTACGTTCTACGGACGCGAGGACGGAAAACTTTCATACGGGCCCAAAGTAGGTCGTCCTCTTGACGTCACGTCGGAATACGACGTACTATGGACGACCCTTGCCGAGTTGGATAGAACCACTACTTATAGGAAGCAATACTTCCCTAAATTCTATTTTATCTTTTTTTTCCATTTCAATTAGGTACCCAGGTCATTATTCTTTCTACCATAAACGGCCACTTAGGAAGCTTCTTTTAATTTTTCCCTGACAAAACTGGCCAGGCTTCTAAAACATAGCGAGTTTTTTTAATTTCCTAGACAGAATGCTTTTTGTTTAGGAAAATAACTTAAAACTAACTTAAAATAACTTCCTATGTGGCCAGACTCTTAACGTGTTGTTACACTACTAAGTAAACCAACTTTGATGCGTTATTTCAACAAAGTTTCTTCCTCCTCCATTTGATATTCGTTAACACACCCGAATGCAACATATTGATTATCTAATAATCCAATAATGTCCAGACCAATACTTTAAACGCGTTTTACTATCTCTTAAACTGTTGACAAAGAGCGTTCGTTTCCCTCAAAAATATTTTCCAAAATACTTTTTTTCTTAGCAACTACTAAACAAGTATATTTTGTTCTCATTCCAACAACAATAATTTCGAATTCCGAATTCATATGATATTACATAATTTCTTTTCTAAATTTTAGCAAAATCAAGAAAGAAGTATTTCTAATATCAAAATATTCAATCTAGCATTCATTTCCAAATCATTAATAAAGCATCTTATACCCACTAGAACTAGATGACAGGAAACCATTTGTTGCATTAGACCTTCTTACTCGCAGCAGAACTTGGTGTAGTAGGTCCATTCTCTTTCTGTCGAAGCCACCATGGCGATGCGTGCGTTTCGTCCGATCAGCTCACATTGCCCTATTAGTTTAGATACATACAACAGCTGTTCAAAAATACAAAACGAAGTCGGACGATTGTTTATGTTTTGGTCTAGTGCCGAAAAAGCAATTGTTAAACCATGTTTTGGATATCAAATTTGAATAGATTTGAAATATGGGGAGTTCTTATTTGATATTTAAAATAGCAAAAATATATGCTTATTCGATACTTTGCCAAAACAAAAACAAGATAACACATAAATATGCCAATGAAAACACTAGCCAACAAAATGAAACTTATTTTTTGTGACTGGCAAACCATTATGTGTTTTAACTAATTTGGGGTCGCTGATTCCGAATATGAAAACCAAATTTCTCCATCGGGTCACGTTTTTGAGAAAATTGATATCCAAAATTTGTACATTTTGTGTTTAATTTTACGTTTTCCATATTTCAAACTTGTGAAACTATGATCTACACTTCATGAAAATTATATTTCATCATGAATTATCTTCAAACTAATGTCTTAAATTATGAATTATACAATTAAACCAATTTATTCAATTATCTATGCAAATAAATGACATTTTTTGTCTCTAAGTTTGTGAAAACGGGGCCTCGCTTTATATTTTGATGATTTCAGGCATGACAATATTTTTTCAATTATATTTTATTTTATTATGAACACTGAATCTTAAATTTACTATTGTTATCAAAATACGTCGAAAAAAGACACGAAACCGATATTTTTGAAGCATCTTCATTCTGGAGCACCTATGGGATATGACAAAAAGTTTTGGTTTATATTTCTTTGGCTCAAACTCTAGAAACATAGGGTTTCGGGGATTATAATTCACTAAGGTGGTATATAGATCGATATGTATGAAAAATAATTAGATTTGACATGCGAGGCCAATCTAATTCTGACTCCAACATCAAACCATCCCTTTCTGCCCTTCCAGTCCTAAGAGATGACACGTTTCTTTCAAAAAAAAACATCACTAAAACCAAATTATTTTACGCCTATATTCCCTTTCAAATAATATAAGGTGTATTTAAAGTACCCCTTTTAGTTTTGAAACTTGTATTTAACCATATGTTATATTCATTGGCTATGACCGAAAATTTATTTTTTTGGAAATGAGTTTACGTTTGCTGAAGTGAAAATTTAGATGGATATTTGAATTCAAGTGTGTTTATTCAAAGCTCAATATGTCATGGTTTATGGCTGATACCATGATACATTTTTATAACATAAAATATGACGCTAGGAACGGAGAACAAATATTTAGATTTTTTTGCTTATTTATCATGAATTTTTGATTTTAAACGGTCAATTTTGTGATTGAATTTCAAGATAAAATGTCCCTACATATTGTATTATGTTTGTTGTATATGAACAAACCATTTAAATACCGATCCGGAAAGCTTAAAATGTCTTATTATAGTGAGAAAACCGTGAAAAGCCTTAAAATCGTGAAATTCGCGAAAAAAATTCAACTCTCGCTGGACAAAAAATCTGACCCGATAGGGCATTTTGGAGTTCAGATTCGTAATCAGTGACCCAAAATTACCTTAAAACACATGATATCTCCCCAGTCACATTTTGACTGTTGGCTAGTGATATCTAATCATTTCCGCAGATATCATTTGTAACACAACAAAAAATGAAATTAAATTTAATTGTTAATTGAAATAACACAAAATATGTGAATAAATCGTAGCACATCCCTACCAATTCAGACCTTTATAAAAAATAAATGGTGTACCCCGTTTGCTATTATACAGTATATAACAAACATATTGGCACCCCAGGAACAATTCAAGTTGTCCTGGATATGCCCGAAGGATACTTTATCATAAGATTTAATGATTCTATAGAGATCGGACTAAGATAATTCGGTTGAAATATTTCCCCATCAGCATGGATAATCAACAGTCGTATATACTGTAAATAAAATAACTATATTCATTATTATTATTCTTGCCATATGATCTACTCACTCGTCGATTCATTGTAGTTGAATGCCATGCAACCCTGTTCAATCACACAGTAGCCGCCACATTCATTCCAAAAGTTGGAATCGATGACTCTTACGTTTTCGGTCATAGCTCGTCTTCCCGCCTGAGGAAGGAACCTCAGTTTGGTCATAGTGTCTGGAACAAAATATGTAATTCTAGACAAAAAGTAGAGTTTATGTTTATTAAGATTCCTAAACAATGGGTTTATGTTTATTAAGATTCATCAACAATTGGTTTTGAAACTTCGCTGCTATTTTGAATATTTATTATTATATTTACTAATATAATTAAGTAAATAATTTGATATAATGCTTATATTTTTTTCCTTTAAAATTAAATAGTTTCTATGTAAAGGTTCAATAGAACAATATCAGACCATTAGCAAAGGAAAATTATATTGTTACATATATTATTATAGTATACGTTTGACCTCATTTGTATGATAACAGGTGTAACATACCACTTCTTGTTTCCACAAATGGCTGACATTTCCCAGATATGGCGTCAGGTGCGAAGCATCCGTTGGGAATCGCATAAGCGAATTCTGCAAAATAAATGTATTAAAACTATATACATTTTACCAAATTAAATAATCAATTAAATCATGATATACACAAATTGCTCATAAGAACATATTGTTGCTTAAGATGAAGATATATTAAAACGAAAATAACAGTATATTGCTATTTGAGTCATTAAATATTATCTAAAGTTGATTGATAATGGAACAATTTAATTGCATTTTTAAAGTAATATTTGTGATAATCATTAATGATCTTTAAAACACGTTCCGTCTCGTTTTCATATCATTCAATTATGCTATTGAAATGAAAGAGTTCTAACATAGATGTTAAATGAGGGGAAAATATGTAGTAAAAGTCAATGAAAATTCATGGAATAAATTGTCTACATTTTTGTTTGTGACGTTCTCTTATAAGATTGCTCTTGATACTTGCCTGAAGACCTCATTTATCTTTTCGGACCGAAACTCATACTAAATAAGTTCATTGAAGATAAATCCTCTATGAGAGGAATCATTATTATTGTGAAACATGTCCTAAGAGTAGTCCAGTTAATGCATATTGCTGTATCATAAATATATAATTATTAATCTTACGTGTTTGACAGCGGTCGCCCACAAAGCCTGATTGACAGTGACATTCAAATCCGTTCACAAGGTCAGCACATGTTCCATGAAGGCAAGGAGAAGATACGCATTCATCAATGTCTCAAAATATAAAAGATAAATCACTATATTTCTCATACATATAATGCGGCTTGTGACATCCGGTTAATTATATCAATATATTGAACGACAATATAAAACTTATGATTTCATCTATTCCCTGTATTCAGGAAATTCAGTAATTGGCTTTTTAAGGGCATTGAAATTAATACATGCTATAAATTTTGAATAAATCATAAATATTACACATCTGCCATGTGAGTAAAATTATATATTCATGTTATGCTTATAACATCATAAACCATTATAATTAGAAATATTTGTAAGTGTAATTTTATCAATTTGTTGTTCACATATCGCACATGATATTTTTGTCTTGGTGACAATATTATAGCTTGAATTGGAAATATAATCATTCTTGTATAGATTCAAAATAGTGGTTTGCCAAATTTCCCATTTTTTGAAATGCCGTACACAAACGTTTTTCTAAAGACCTGTTTTACATTGACATGTATGCTCTTTACTTCTGGAAAAAGTATGTATTTGGGTTTGGCCTTTACGGACCAGTACTGTTATAGCTTTGTTACAGCTGAAACCACACGTATATTGGTATTGCAAACGTAAACATATCAAAGTACGATTAACTTGTATTTGCAATTCGCTATACTTAATTCCAAATGCTATGTCGAAAATCCACACACCTGCGGGTGATGAAATATAATCAATACTAATGAGTAGGATCAGATTTCAATATATTTTGTACACATACTTTGCACCTTACATAGTATTTGGGCTTAGGTTATAGAAAAATAAGATATTATTAATCGCCCTATTTTGTATTGACTGAACACTACTTACGGGCTCCCGGACAAAGATGAGCACTGGCACCTAAAATTGAACATTGCTGGTTATTTATTGTTTTACTTTTATAGCGCTTTATCTTTTATAGCTTGAAGAGAACCAGACAATGCATTACCTTTTTTGCAACTGAAATAAAACAAATCACATCACCAAATATTGCGTTATAATTTAAGTTTGCTTTTTTTATTGTATATATACGATAGATTTATGATGAATGGAGTTTGAATAGAACAAACCTGATTTATTGATGTACATATTCTCAACATTATCAGTCCATCTATTTATAATGTCACATCTGTGTTTAAGGTGGCAACGGCCTCCTGAATTGCGATAAAATGCCAAACAGTCCGAATAGCTGTCGCAGTACGTCATGCAATCGATGAGAGTCCCACCCATGGCCTCAATAACATTTCCTGAACAGTATCCGTTCGCTATTGCACAAAAGCCGCCAGTAATTTCTTAATTGAATAAAATTATAATTTTCAACAATCGTATCTTTTCATTTTGCTAAACATTTAAGTCCGTATAATGTAGGTTGTTATGTTTCATTCATAACTTTTAGACTACTTTATCGGTTACTGATCCAAAATTAAGATATTTGTTTTGACAGAGCACTTTAGACGGAAGAGGCAAATCAAATGATTTAGAAAGAGGGAAAGAAGAAAAGCCATTTTCAAGCATTTTGACGTAGACACATCAGTTTGAATTCCTAAGGGAGTTTACACATAGCATAAATCATATATCTTATAAATACAACATATATGTTCAGTCGCCAAACTGTTCTTCTATGTTTTAGCAACTATATCCTACCCGTTTCACACGATGCGCCGGTCCATCCTTCCACGCACTGGCATAACCCGCTCTCAATCCTCGTGCCATGGATGCATTGAGATACCGCATATCCTATAAGAACTAAACCAGAAAAATGTGATTTCATGTGACAAAGTGAATTGCAACTTAATCGCTGGATAAATCATTATTCGAACTGTAATTGAATCCAGTAAACGAGAAAGCGATATTTCCGTTTTCTTTATTTGAAAACAAAAACACAATTCAGTATACAATGTCCTTATTACTTTTTGAAAGAACTGTATAGGGTCTGGTAATGTGTTTCCCAACTTATTCCTAAATCTGGTTTTTCCGGGTTTCTCATTCCCATTTTGTTGGGGCTGAAAACGTTATGTGGCCGTTATAATGTAACATAAGGTTTATGTTAGGTTTGTTTCAAACAATTTTGATTAATATCAATATGATTTATCAGGAAAAAAACACTTTAAAATCATTGTTATTCAACATTGACACACTAATTAATTGAAAAAAAAAACGAATGAATCTAGGACTAAAAGTGTTGAAATCCGTCTGATAACAAGATTATATAATTCGTTTTCTGTTAGATATTAATTTCAAAACGAGAAATCGACGATGGTTTTGTGCTTTAGATGCCGACATCATTTGGTGAATCAATAAAAAGTGTTTTGTTAATAGGAATAGATTGAGATGATTTTTTTTTATACTAATGACATTAACGGCCTTAACAATCGAAAATTGAAAAAGGTTTCGAGTCTACATTTACAGTTTGTCATGAACATCATCTTAATGTTATTTTGTGAATATTCTTTTTTGCGTATATACACATATATACTCAATTGCAGTTTCCTGTTTCCAGAAGGAACTCCCCAGTAACAGAAACATTAAAATGCAAATAGACATTCAAACACTATTCAAATACAATCGCAAATATTGTTAACATTATGGTTAAATGGTTTTACCTTACTTGAGATTACGGCTAGAAAAACGCATGTTATATAAACAAATAAAATAAAGTTGTTATTATCTTCACATATTGCAGTTATTTGTTTTAAATGTAAGCATGAATATATATGGGAAAACGTACAGGTTCACAATCTGGTAATGTCAATACCCAACCGGAAATGAATTTAAGCAATACTGCTGAAGATCAATTTTATTCTCAAGAGAATATTTTTCGAGACATGTTCCCTGTTTAAGGGCACTGAGCTTAAACCCAGGACCGATTACACATATGTAGAAATAGTTTAATCGCGATTTAATTATGATTGCTATATTTCTATAAATTAAAGTAAAACGTCTATATAGTAAATATGTATATGTACATATATGTGCTAAGCAATACTTTCTTCCTTTCTTATAAAATAATCTAGAAAAATAACAAGACACTTACAAAACTCAAGAACTAAATATTTATGTTGAATAAGAATTTGTCGATTAAAGCAAGAATATTTATGCTAAGAATTCTCATCTTATAAAAATATTATGCGTAGAGTGTCATCACCTTGGATCACTTAAAACATCAATATTAAATTCATCTTATATTGCTTTACTGTACATATAAAAAGCTCAAAATTTAAGCATTTTACTTCAGGAAATGAAAGTAAATCGACATTAGTGTCTATATCATGCAATTGAAAAGGGGGAACGACCAAGTATTAAACTAATATCGTAATTGAGGAGGGATAAAAAATTGATCTCATATGGCATCAGGAAAATATATGCTGAATATTTCATACCCAATCATACGCATCTATGCACTTGTTGATTTGAATTGTGCTGCCAAAAGTATGTCGACATTCAAAAATATTAGACATTCTTGAATTTTAAACTATTCAATAATGTTTAAATAAAATATTGTTAACTATTTTGTCTGTAAATCAACATATTTCAACAGAATCATCTCATTTTTATATATTTAGTTATTTAGAATCTTTATTTTTGTCAATAACATCAAATAAACTTACTTGTTCCTAAATATATGGCTATCCTTATTGCTAGAAAAACATTCATCATTGTTCAGAGTATAACATATCCGTTTCGAATCCAGTAATATATTGTTGATATATATTTTCAAAAAATGCGTAAAAGACGATGACTATATTTACTTTATTCGAGATTACTGTGACAAAGCTAGATTCAAGAGACCCAAGCTCCTCAGAATACTATTCCAAAAAGGGCCATTAGAATAAAGCTCAACCATGCACATTCATGCAATGACTTTTCTGTTCAAAGTCAATATAGTTTCGCATATTGTATTTCCACCTAATTATATAAAACAATCCCATAGCAAACAACTATTCAAAACTCTAAGAGGATTTTTCATAAAATCTTATTCCTGACATTTATGTTTAATAGGTCACTTTAGCATCTATAACATTACCATTTCGGCTCAAACAAGTTCGCTACGAATATAATTTGGCTCTTTTATTGGAAAGTATTTCAATATGAATAAATATTTTTTTACAATCATTTAAAACAATGCACATTAAGGAATTTGAATTCGTTAAGGTAGATAAGAACGTTGTTTTATTCGTTATTTAAGATATTAAAAATTACGCAATGTGAATGAACCGTTCACCGCTGAACCTTTCGATTTATATATCAAATATAATGAAGGATAAACACATCGCCATTGTCACGAGGTCGATTTAATTTGCAACATTGTGCATTTGTAATATAAGTATAAGATGATCCCATTTTAATGGATCTACAAGCAAACCTTAACCATTTAATCCCTTAGAATTTAGATATTCAATATCTTCAAGCCATTAGGCTATTTTTATCAAATCGAATACTATTAAGCGACTTGAAAATGTATTCTTTATTTACTAATATAATTCAAACACTATCTCTATTTTAGAAGACTTTCAACGCTGTAAAGCCAGATGTGTGCATTTTTTTTCAAATATATTTTGCAAATATGTAGGATTTGATTTGTAGTGGTAAAATATGTAGGATTTAATTTCATAGTGGTACAACAATTATAGTCGATAATTGTAAAAAAATATAAACAGTTGCTTATAACGGATGAACAATACAATAATGCCCGGTATATAATCGATCAACATAAAACATAGAAAGAAGGAGGACTTCATGCCATGTCTTTCAATATAGAATATTAGATAATATGAAATAAATGTTAAAAGAGATCAAACTTGTCTTTACATCTGATAATCAAAATCGTCAATTTGTTGTATTAGCTTTTCTCTGTGCCTATGACGATTTTTATTTGAACAGAACGATTTCATTTCTTTTTGTCTATACATGATGGCAAAATATGATTTTTTAACCAATGCCATGTAAAACTATATAGCAATTATATTGCTTTGCTTCCATAATATTCACATGTCGAAAGTGATGAATAACAAAAATCTGACCATCGGGAGTTTTGTAACTGTATAATTTAAAATAAATCGTTAATGTATGATATTTTGACAGTTCAAAAACAACACAGAGAAATTATTTTCATATTGTTGTTGTCATGGTTGATTGATTAATCTATTACTATATATTCATGTACAATGGGATGGTGGTAATAATAATAATAACTAATAGGATGGTGGTATCGTCTGCGTATCTGATGTCTATTGATAAACTGTCATGGAGTTTGACTGTACTAACCAGGCTTTTCAGTTCTTTCATGACAAATTCTAGGAAAATATTAAATAGAGTGGGTAGTAGCAGGGTTCGTTGGTGTTCACATATCCCTTTCGCATCTTTATATGTTTTATATATAGACATATCTTACATCAATATTTATGTTTTCATTCGATTTCTAATACAAACAGTACCATCTTTTATTGGATATCAGAGCACATTTATACATATTATTGCTATAGAATAGGAATTCCTATACACGTTCGATATCAACATAAGCAAAAGCCACATGGAATTAGTTTGAGCAGCCTTAGATTCAATTGGACCAGATCCTGATATATTCAACAGCAATTTGACCCGTGCTCGAGTATGCTTGCCAGGTTAGGCACCCAGGCCTTACCACCAGCCTCACAAACCAATTTGAAAACCAACAGAAAACAGTGCTCAAATCATCCTTCCGACTCTACCCTACCATCAGGCACCAAATATTCATACTTTACTATCACAGCGCATCGAAATAAATAACGCTTTTAAAAAAAATCAAAGAACCCAAACATAAATATCAATATATGCTACCCAAACCCCTTACCAACTCTGGTAAGAAGGTATCTTTTATACTGGTATGATCAGCAGAGGAACGTTATGTAGTACATACATTTATGTAAATATGCCCTCAACATAACTTGAGACGTTATGAACATGTTTCAAATGGACATTGAGCAGTTGTAACTGGAAGTGTAGCTTTATCATGAAAAAGAAAATTATAACCACCCTTGAACAGACGCAAGCGTATTGCTTATTTAGAACGTAGCATGTCTATGCAAAAGCTGTCATATATGAGAACACAATGGTTTTTTTTCCATCAACACAATTATTTAGGTGCAGTGTGAAGCGTCATAATGGTTGACTGCAATTTTCTTCTAGGATTTATCACAATGCTTGCACAGCTAGTTGCCTGTTCAAGCACGATCGAAAATTTACTAACTGTATAATAGCGTACTTTTAAAATGTGAAATTCATGTACTGCTTCGGATAATATTGACTGTTTAGGTGTGTGTTCGGGTGTTTATTATCATATGATATTATCATGGTACATTGTATATATAAACCAGACAAGCTTTAGAGAACAACATAGAATATATATGCGGATTCTAAATGAGGCAGACATTAATTACATAAACTACAAATAAACATATAAATTTCTATTGAACTATTAGTGGTGGATCATTCCAGCTATCTCAGCTATCTCCACTTGTAGATGAATATATTACATATGAAGTAAGCGACTTATAGTTGACAACTTTGTTTTTGTTTCGGACCATTTTACTCCTTTGGATGTTTTGCGAAAAAATGATTTTAACTTTGATTGTCTTTGTTGACAAACCACTTGAACCGATTTCAACAGCAAAATAGTTGACCTTGTAGCCTTTTGTTTCCAACTCTGTTGTTAGTGATGCATACCTATTAAGTTTTCGTTCATGGGCCGCATCAAAATGGGTTTCGAAACAGATTGCAAGTCCCAAAATATAAATAGATGAGTAAGGGCGATCTATGCATGAAATGTCAGAGGGAATTGTGGATATACCTTTTAATTTACCAACAATAGTTTATAACAGAGTTGTGACGCCATGTATATATATCTAACATTATATTGCAATTATAAATAATATGGTGAAGAGTTTCATGCTTTTTGCACATACTACATTTACTATTACTTCGTTTGCCCCAACGCTTAAGGTTTGTATTGGTGGCCAACGTGTCTATTGATGCGCTTACTGCAAACTTGAGGATGTTTCTGGGTAGGTTAAAGCACACAGACTTCCAAGTGACATGATTATTTTCTGAATACAACAATTCAATGAACCGTTCCTGAACCAAAAGAGTCTCAATATTATCATACCATAGCATATTAAACTCCTGCTTAATGTTATTTTTAACTTTCGAGCCATTTTATGGCGTTTTCAGACATTTCAACGTGGCTTGCCGATTCGTTAAATAAATTTCCGAATACACTGTTATAGAACCTTTTCACGACCAAACGCTTTCACGATGTGATAGAACGATGGTAATAGGACTGTGATATAGGAAAGTCTAACAAACATGATTTATAAAAATGTTTTTATTGAAAACATATTTTCTGCAGATAATAAATTTTATTACTGTATGACAGTCCTATGTGAAAGCCGACAGTTTTTACTTCGTTTGGTTACCAAACATGCTTAGATTATGTAACATTCCTATTGATGCATCGTAATATCATTTGCCAATTGTCATCTGAATAACAGGGACCCAATCGTGCTGCATGCATATTAAACCCAATTGCAAAATTATTTCTTTTCACATTACAGCTTAAACTCATTGAGCCTATTAGCTACACAACTAAATGACAGTTAAAGGTTTTATTTTTTTATATAATTCCATAATAAGTGGCCGTAGGCGATCCGCGTTGAAACTAGTTTATCTAAATGTGGTGCCGGATTTGATGGATATAACTGTCGATGCCGATTCGGTAAAACTGGTGCAAAGTGCAAAAGAGGTAAGGATGCATAGAAAGACTGCAGAAAATAAAACATGAATTTATATTCAACATGACCAAATTTGACTTTGCATGCAAATCGAACAATTATGAAAATGGTTTGCATACAATGTCATTAGAAATCGAGAAAGCTTTTTAACATTTCGAAATACTTGTTATCCCAAGCATATTAGTAATAAAATCCAATGATGAATAATTATCTTTGCTGACAGCATTTGCTTTAAAGGCTTCTCGAGGTCTAAGTAGCACAACAAGAATAATGCTTATCCCATGCGGCTCTCAGAGTTTTTGGTTGAGTTTATTGACATATATCGTCGATTGCATAGATAGTGTGTCTTTGGCAAATGCGTAGACGATATCGACGAATATCAACGTCTATCACTGCAATTGCATGCCAGGGTATATGGTATATACGGGGGTACACCGTGTTCACCTTTCTATAGATTTGTGCATAAATTTATGAAATATATTAACCTCAGATCCAGGTTTATCACAAATGGCTAAATATTTTAGTGTACCCATTTAATTGCCATTCATTTACCTATTTCCGCACGCAACCTCCCATTTTTGAGCATTTGAATGTACAATTCTGAATCATAATAGAGAATTTTATAATTACAAATTCTTAGGTTTGGAAATTTAATTAAAATACATGCATTGTATGTTTAATCATGGTGATAAAATATCACCACTTTCAAACTTATAAAAATGTGTATTTTTAGGCAGCTGTGATGCATGACATCAGACAAACCACACCCATCCTACTTTTTTAGACGCTTTGTATCAATATTCATTTTCGTTACAGTAAAGCGTTGTCTAACATGGTATATATTATGGACTTAATTGATTATAGAAATAATGAACTTACTATTGAATGGATAAGTTATCTTAGTTTCTCTTTATAAAAGTTTTATAGCATAATTGGATGTCAAAACTTCTCAATTAAGGAGTCAAACTAACCAACCTCATCTTGTCAAAACCTTCTTCCGCTATGTCTAGAGCCAGGTCGTGGGATAAAATGCAAGTCGTGTCTTTTTCATCTTACTAAGACGAACGGCATGGTCATCGAAATGTTTACGGGCCATTTTGTTATATTGATGTATATGTTACGATGGACTTACATTTAGTGATGACATAATAAGAACATGAGCATGTCGTTGTGTTTACATAGTTGTACTGAAAGCAGTGAACGCAGTATAAGAAGCGACCTAACATTAGTCCTTCATAAATGTCAACTAAGCTTATATAGAAATTCCTATCATATAAAACTAATTTAAAACTTTTGGAAATGAGAGATCATTAGCTCCCCTGTAAAAGATCATATCTAAATGTCTCGGGAACCAAAATAGTGTTTACAGGAAGTCAACCATTGTCAAAAAGGAAACTTACAAACCAGAATTTTCATTGACTGATGAACTAACCCTTATTTCTTAATTGATATATTGGACTTCATTTGGTCATTGTAAACCTTCAGATAGCGATGATTGCCTCAATAACGTGGAATTTGGTTAATGGAGCTACGTCTATGGATTATATAAACTCGTTTTACATAGCATAGCTAACAACGTAGTTAAAGTGACATCCTTAAATGACACAGCGTTGGTGAATGTTACGACTCCGAGGTGATCATAATATGAGGTCACATTAAATCGGTCACAAAAATATGACATTTGAACAGCTTAAGTAAACTAGCAACAACAAAATGATCCTTTCAAACATGAAAAATTTGCAACAGTATGTGTTGATCCCGACTTTATTGTTAGTTTGAACTATGGCAAAATTGCAAATTTCAAAAGGCTTAGAACAAGTCTCACCATAGCTATTGAAATTAAGTTTCGTGTAATGTACTTGTCCTTTAGTTTCCACCCAATTAATATAAATATGTTTGGTTTCAGGTAAACAAGTGTTTAATGTGTCGTTATATAACATAAACCTCTTGTTCCTTTGAATCGATGTAACATGTTTCTCAATTGAATCATTGTTATTCATCTTATTGTGCTTAATATTTGTTTACTTCAATACATTCAATACATAATTATTAATTACTCAAAATGATTAATTATATGAGAAATGGCTAACTAGAAGTTTTTAAATGCATGCTTTGTCGTATCTAAATTGAAATCTACCATTAACAATTAGCATATTTTATAAGAAATAAAACTCAAATCAAACATATTTTTTTATTGATCAGCAAACTAATTCTAAATGCACACGACACAAGCATATACTTATACATTGATGTAAAAGGATAATCATATATGATATCCTGTCATTTGTAAACGATTCCACCAAAACCGAATAAATCCACTGATATTTGCTAATTGCTGTATATCCCAGTTCACGAGAATTGTTTTTATGTTATAAAAATCAGACGTCATATTTAAAACATTGTTAATCAACATACATACATAAATGCATGTTTACATACACCAAGAATATACATGTATTCAATTACATCACTGTTTCATAAATTCAAAACAGGTAGTATATAAAATCAACAACTGTGATATGAACTATTACTTGAAGAACCGTTTTATTATAATTTGTCAAACGAAATATTTTGAAACACTTTTATCAGGAGTATCCAACGAAAGAATTAGACACACGTTTAAAACGTGTGTCAAATCTGACTAATTTTGCTCCGAAACTAATTCATTTGCAACAAATAGCGGTGAAATATTATTACTTTAAGTAAGAACTGTTTTATTTGATTGCCAGTCAGGAAAGCCAGTAAATCGTTGCCAGCAAAAAAACGTTGCCAGCAAGAATAGATACTCTGCAATAATCATACCAACTTATTGTCCACCACAATTTATATATTGTCATGTTTTAGCCCTATTTGCTCACAAAAGAGTTCAAAAACCTTAATTCTTAATGAATTAAACAGTAAATTGTCATGCTTATTCTATTCTGTTAAAATGCCAGCAAGGGAAATTTCCCAGCAGAAAAGATATTTCACCAAATAAATCGCTAGGTATTCCTATGTTATCCCATTTGGCAAAGACATATCCTTACCATGTCACCTCGACCCCTTTACATGACGTCTTTTTCATAACACTACTGTACCTGTATGAAAGTTTATAACTTTAAGACGTTGCATCGTCGTCCATATTTGATTTTCAAAAGACGTACGTAAAGAAATAAATTTTCATCAAAATATCAAAATAATTTTATACATAAATATCATATTTATAAATTTAAATTAATATGCTTGATATTCATCTGGACTATAATATTCTATTTTGAAATCAAAACATTTACTACTCTAAGTGGTCAAAAGTAAAAATAATAAGGGGTATCACAATGCTCGTAGGACGACATTAATGGTTACAACGTCTGATTAATCTGGACGTGTAAGTGTGTCACATCGCGAAAAAATCGTACTATTGACGTGATTTTATGACACCGCTTGGACGCTCGAAATTTTTGTGACGTTTCTTTTTGCGTCGCGGACGTCGGGACGTCAAACTACGTTATAAGGACGCCCTGAGGATGTTGCCTGCCGAGTGGAATGTTGTGTGGCATATATGAAAGTTTTGTTTCATTGAAACTATCGGTTGCTTAGATATTAAACTTAAAGTTAAAATGGAGGGGATTTTCACATTAGTTAAGCGCAGACATTTAACGGCAAAACTTTCATTCTTAACAGACCTTATAAAGCCGCGGTTACAATGAAGCAAACGAAGCAGCTTTCTAAGATAAAGTATGGTTTCACTGCGTGATTTCGTCATTCGTGGAATAAAACATAACATCAAAAACAGGTCGCTTTAATAAAAGCTGCTCGTTTTTGTTCAGTGTAACCGCAGTCAAACACGCTTGAAAACCATATACATTACAACGATATCGAAAGAGAAGCAAAGCTTTTACGACAATAACTATTGCATGAACATGATTTCTGATTGTCTTATGATAAATACTTAAATATGGAATACTTGTTCAGTCAAAACCGTGATCAGCTTTTTTACCAGATATATCAACAAGATTTGTAGCCTAGTTTCAATCAACTTTTAGTTGCCAAAAAGGCTATGATTTGAAGGTTAATTGTAGTAGAATTAAAGTTGTGTTGACGGTCGATAGCAAAGTAAACTGGGGTTGGACACACATATTTAACACCGAGGTATTGTTTGAAACCATGTTTGCTTCGTGTAAATGAACTAATCCGCGCAAATACATATGCGAAAACAAACGTTTACGAGACAAAGGCGATTATCATCCAACATCGCAAAGCAGACATTATTCTCGTAACGCAATATAAAGTTAAACCCATGGTTTCAAAACAAGAGGAAATGATTTGGAATTATTTCTATTCATTTTCACAAATACTCAAGTATAATAAGATAAATATGATTACTTTGGTAAAAAACATAAGAGTATACAGTAACATATATCCAAAATTAAGCAAACAAAAATGACAATAATTTTAATGTTAGCTTCAATTGTTATGCAGAGTGGTCTAAAAATAATGTTTCGATTTACTTTCATACTTCCCAAATTTCGAACCAGCTAGATGATTAATATCGTCTACCAGACCAAAGGTGTAAAATACTGCAAGAATTTGTGGACATCTTTATGGGTGATTATATTTTATTAACAGTTTTCAACTCTAGTTGCTATTTTATAATTTTTTCTTTGCTTAAGAAATCTAAAGCAAAATATTAACTTTCCTTGCCATTTCTTAACAAAGAAACAAATAAAATCGCAACTGGATAGTTTGTATTTAACTGCTCCCTTAGAAAAAATCATAATACGTTTTTTTTAATCAAAACAAATTCGTATTTTAGTGACCTGACCACTCAGCCGAGAAAATAAACGAGGTCACAGCTAGACGTAAACCATTTTTTTTTGTTTCATTTAAATTATTCATACGTATAGTCTAAAAATAT